>MINK01003088.1:0-11678 GCA_001735545.1 Phormia regina
ATAACGTTATATTTGCTTATAAATGGGATTTTATTTACTAAAATGGTCTCATGTGATATAAGAAACTGACAAAATAAATAAATGAAAAAACCAACATGAAAATTGTTGCGTTAAAACCACACAAATAAACTAACATATTTATACATATACAATTATAATATATGAATACCGTTATACAAACAATTGTAAAATTCATAATCCACAGTGGTTCCAAAATGCTTTTTTTTATTTTTTTTTTTTTTTTTTTTGTTGGAAATAATTCAGTAACTAAAAAATATGTTTAAACGCGTTTTTTTAATAATTTGATGTAACTTTTGATCCTTTCAAAATATTTCACTGAAATTCAAAATAGTTATTACTGAGGTATTTTTTAAAATATTTTTAAATATAACAAGTTTTTAGCAGATATATGGACCTGAAAAGAACCTCCGAAAGTGGTAAACCCTTTTAATTATTTCTTATACAATATCCGAGGTGATCCATTTCGGATGTCCCCCCACCTGCCCCAAGACCACCTACAAACTTGTGCTCCGCTAAAATAGTTAGATACTACCTCGGTAATAACTATGTGAACTTTCATTAAAATATATTTAACGGTTAAAAAGTTGCACACAATTATTTAAAAATACTCCTTGAAACTTCTGTTCAACTTATCCTCAAATTAAGGAAAATCTGCAAATTTTGCTGAAGGAGGATCAAGTTTCAATACCAATTTAAATGTTGTTGTAAAGTATTTAGGCAAGTATTTGGTATCATTGTAAAGCATATTACTTGAAAAATAATAATATATAAATAATAAAAAACTTTAACTAAATTTTCCCATTAAATTGATTAAAAAACGAAAAAATTTTGGTATTTAGTGTTATTTTTCGAAAAAAAAAAAATTACATATGAACTTAAATTAAATCCAAATTAATTAAGTTTTCATTATACAATTTTTGTATAAAATAAAAAAAATTGTCCTTAAAAGATAAAAGTAAATAGATTCCCATTTACTTACTCCAAAATACCCAAAATTCCAGTTCGGGGAAAGCTTTCTTCAAAAATTGACTTTTTTCATTAAAGTGAACACCCTGTCGTTATAAGGGGCCTTGGTCACAAGAAACTTTTTGGGTGTATACCTTACATATAGAGCTAAAAAATTAAAATAAATTTAAGTCCATCTCAGCCATGCGATTTGAAAACATATCAAAAAAAGCAAAAAGCTGAATACCAAAATTTACTAAATTTGGTTAGGGCTCGTGGGCAGGCTTCTGCACATAACTCCTCCGGATTTAATTTACACACATTTGCATTAAGATTTCTTTTGAAAATATTAAAAAAATAATAAAGTTTGTAACAAAAACCTAATTTTATCACTTTTGTTAAAAACCTTTTTTAAAGAAAAATCCAAAAATTAATAATTTTTTTAAAGTTCCAAATTTAGATTAATATAACTTTTTAATGGATTCATATAATTATATGATTCGTGCAGTAATATTATTATATGGCAAATAGTTTAGAAACATTTTAGAGACAATATTAAGCCTGATAAAATTAAAAAAACTAAACAAAAGCCAATCCAAAAATGAGATAAAAAAAATATTTTGAAACGAATATCTTTTAAACTAAAAGAGATAACCTACAAGCGTATTTTTTATAGAGATTTACAAGGACTATCTATTCTATTTCTATTCTAAATGAATTTCTATTATAAATGAATTTTTGTCAATTTAAAAAAAAAATACATACATACACGAAATGGACAACTTTGGAGGTTCATCCACTTCCCTCCTGATCCGCTAGAGATCTGTACTCCTCCAAATCAACTTGAAAACACCTCAACTCTGACCATGTGAAATCTCTAACGGTTCTGTAGTTACAGAATTATTTCCAAAAAAGCGGTTTGGAACCACAGTGCTCACCGTAAAAATTTACATACTCGTTCCTCTCTGTTTACACGTTTACATGTATTTATAGGCATTTACATACACTCATTCATACAATGAGTACAAATGTAAATGTCAATGTGTATGAGTGTAAATGTGGCTAATATAACCGTTAAATTTATATGTAAATATGTTTATATGTAAATATGTATAATATGTATATAACCTTCACACATTGTACAAACGAATAAATGTTAAAATACAAACGACAATGGTCTATAGCACAACTACAATAACAATAATAATAAAAAAATACAATCATAAATGTCTGGAGGGGAAAAAAAATAAATTTTCCCAAAAGGCCTTATTTGGTTCAAGGAATTTTAGACTCATTTTGAACTTTCACAAGATCTTTTAAAATATTTTTAAACTATAACGATAATTCTTTTAACTTTTGAAAATTTTCTGAAGTTTATGAAAATGTCTATCGTTTTATTAAGGCCTTTAAATTTATGTTCCCTTGTCATTACCTACATTAGTTTGTACGCGCACAAACAACAACTGAGACTATCAAGAACATTTGTGGTCGTTTTATGAATACTACCATGCAAATCAACAATTTACGCATATTGTATTTGCATACTTAGTGAATATACTCACACTTTAACACCCACATAAACATTTAAAATTTATATACTCATATTCATATACATACATATATTTAACAAGACATAAACGTTGACTCAAGTGGTTTTTGAGATGCTTATGTCTCCCAAGGCAAAAATGCCTTAAATATAATGACATTTTTTTTTTATTCTAAAGAAGTACGATGATGTGTTTTATAATTGTTTGGCTTATTCTTACGATAGCAGCTAATTTAAGAGTATGAAAAGATTTAGAATTATAACTAATTTAGGACTTTCTGAGAACTTACAAATAACGTCGATTTAAGACTAAAGACTTTTAATTAAGATTTATTTACAATTTTCTAAATACCAGATCAACGATAAAAGCAAATTTATGACTTACGATTAAAACTAATTAGAGGCTATTTAAAGACCCTCCATTTAAGGTTAATTTAAGACTAGGATTAAGACTAATAATGAATTCTGATCAGCGATAAAAGCAATGACTCAATGACTCACAATTATAACTAATTTGAATTGAAGTCTATTTAAAGATCCCCAAATTATTTAAGACTAATAAGGAATTCTTATTAAAGTTTATTTAAGATATTTTAATAATCCGTCATTAAAGCTAAATGAAGAACTTTTTAAGACTATTTAGAATCGACAATAGCAGTTTACATGAATTCTTTTTAGCGGTCTAAAATTCACATGAAGTGAATTTTAATCTAATTTAAGAGAGAAAAAATCGATTAAAAAATCACTACAGTATTGTCTACTGATACATTTTGTTAACATAATGCAATTTAATAATTTGATGCTGAAATTGTTTCAACTTGATTTCAATAAGGAATTTCCTTAGGATTTGAAAACACAGAGTTGTATTTCAATACATAAGGGGTGTTCTTAAAATACAATTGAAGCGACTTGGCGATAAATTATTAAATTTTCTGCTAGACTGAAAACTACAAATTTAAAATTTTAAGTAAAATTAAAAATTTATAGTTTTCATAAAATTAGAGATCAATTTTGAATTTTACACAAAAATTTGAATTTTTTTAAAAAATTTTAATTTTTTTGGTGTTTAATCGACTTTTTGATTACTTTTTTTTGCAAATATTAAATTACAAAATTTTGGTGAAATTTTTAATAATAAAAATAAATTATTTTTCTGAAAAAGATTTTCCGTTTAGTTTTCATACATTTCTATTTTAATAAAATTTGTACATTTTTAAAACTTAAGGTCAACACTTCACAGCTTTATATAAATTTAAATAACCTTATAATATAAAAATAAAAATTACTTTTTAATATAAAAAATAAATTAATATAAAAATTACTCATACAGAATATTACGTCGATGCTAAGATTCATATGTATTTATGCACTTTTTGGTGATTCCCGGAATTGGGTCTTAAATGGGAGCTATTGTCAATTATCTATCAACCTTCATGAAATTTTGCACTGTGATTTATACTTATAAAAATGTTATGTGTGTCGAATCTAAAATTAATATTAAAATTTTTATGGGATTTATGCACGTAAAAGTGATTTTTAAAAAAGGTGTTTATATGGGAGCTATAGTCAATTATGGACCGATTTAGTACACGATTAGTAATTACATAAAACATACTTGTGTTAAATTTCATTAAAATATTTAAATTTTTAAGGTAATTTTGAGTGTTAAACTCTATGGGGACTAGGTGAAATAATAAGCTGATCATGACCAAAATCAATAGGCTTCGTCCTTTTGCCAAAAAAATTCATCAAAATATATCTAAAATTGCGACCTGCACTTTGCGCAGAGGCTTTACATGAACAGGCAGCCAACCAACCAGACAGATGGACATGGTTAAATCGAGTCAGAAAGTGATTCTGGGAGGAACGGTATACTTTAAGGTTGGAAGATTTTTTCTCTGCGTTACAATATTTGCACAAACACGTAATACCCTAACTACATATTGTGGTGTAGGGTAAAAAAATGCCACTTGAACTATAAAATCGTTTAAAAATCTGCTAAGATTAATAATCTCTAACAATATCAATCTGAGTTTTATTAGGTTTTCCACCTATATCATAGTATGGTTAGAAGTAATTAATAATCACAAATAGAGAATCTTCATTACAGTTATGAACGGAAATAAACTTGATCAATGACGCGTAATTTTTGTATCATTCCAGAGCGGGTTTTTAACTAGTTTTTCACTTAAAGATTCTTAAAACATTCAATGCATTGCAAATTGTTATTATGAATAACTTTTTCGTCTGCAACAAAGTTATCATTTATATTTTATAAAAACTTACTTTTTAATTACACACATTAAATTTTTATTGAGAACAATAATTGATTTATTTATTGTTTTTTTTATATAAATTAGTTTTTTTTTATATAAATTTCTTACTAACTTGTTAGAAAACAATTCTTTATATATTTCATTCATTGTTTTGGTCGTGACTACACCAAATCTATAAAACAATAACAATAGTGTTGCATTTGCAGAGGTTTTTTTTATTGTTAACAGTAAGTAAATAAAACAGCCATATACATAAAGACTTTTTTTAAATTGGTATTCTCAAACCAATCGAATAACTGACTCAATTGTCAGTTATTCGATATTATCATGTACTTTATGAATGTGGCAACTATCATCAAAAATTTATAGACAAAATTATTTTTTTTTAAAGCCAGAATAGAAAAAATTTCCTTTTTAGCACAATTTGTATTATTATTACAACAAATTGGGCTTACAACTTGCAAAAATATTGAATAAATGAATAAAATAAAAAAAATTCGTTTGACACTCGGTCCAGAATAGCCCTGTTAATCTCCAACAAAATTTTCATTGATATTTTGTAAAAACTTATTTTTTCTTTGCATATATTTTTATAAGGAACAATAATTGATTTATATTTTTAATAAAATAGTTGTTTTTTATATTAATTTATTAAAACTATGCAAAACATTCTCTTACTGCTTGTCAAAGCAATTTTTTCTATAATTCATTCTTTGTTTTGGTCGTGACTACACCAAATCTATAAAACAATAACAGTAGTGTTGCATTTGCAGAGGTTTTTTATTGTCAACATTAAGTAAATAAAAAAGCCTTTATGTATATTTTTGTCATTTATTTAATAATTTAAATAATTCCTTTTTAATAGAGATTGAATAAATTTGTATGGCGTTATAAATTCACAATTCAATTTACTATTGTATAATTCAATCATTTTCATTATCATTTTTTGTAAAATCAATGTAGATTTTCAATTTTTTCTCACATTATAAAGTATATAAATATTTTTTAAATTTAATGATTATAACATATAAAAATTCTCTACTACGTCTCTGTTTCCATTTTGTCAAGTTTTAATGAAAAATAAAAAAACCAAACATGGTAATAAATGATATTTCTTCAACAACATTTTTTAAAACCATCGTACAATTATAAAATGCGTTGTGTCATTATAACAAATCTGAATGGTTATTTTTCAGTGGTTTATTTTAAATATAGATTATATTTCCAGTAGAAATTTGAACTTATAAAATGAAAAAATAACAATTAAAAAAAAAAACAAATCAACATACATATATGTGCCAACACGCATGTATTTTCTTTAATAAAGATTGACACATTTACAGGAATGTCTAAATGTGTTTTTGGCGCCCATTTATATTTATGGTTTACATTTTACCATTTAGATTTAACGATATTGTGGTCCTTTTTTATATTATACCACTACATATAAATGTGTGTAAATGTGTATTATGTTATTATGTATTTTCATGTGTAATGGATCCTTTAACACCGACATCAATCGTCAACCAACCAAACCAGCTGCTAATAAATGTTCTAAAATATTCAATTTAAATGCGGTCGTCGATTTGAGAATTTTTTTCTGTCTTTTTTTAACGCAATTTATGTGCATTTAAACGTAAATTGTAGCATTTGATATTCAACACGATTCAAATCTAATAAAAAAAACTTTTAAATTATTAACTTTGCAATTGTACAAGTTTAGAGAACTTTCACATTGGATTTGAAAATTTACGCATTATCTGATGGTGGAGCATTGTGTGTAGGAGTTTTTGGTGGGGTTTTAATTTTTTTCCAGTTTCCTTATGGTTGTTGGCATCTACAATTAGTGGCACTTTAAGTGTTCGAGTGCATGTTTGCAAATTACTAGTAAAAATGTCAGAATAATGATTAATGTTAGAGGTTAATATTTTAATGAACAATTATGATTATTGATTAAAAAATAAAAAGTTTTAGAAAAATTATTTGTAGTTTGTTTTAATATTTTTGAAAATTTTTAATACTTTTTAGAGTGATGAATTACGGGATATTTTAGGTTACAAAAAACAAATTTTGTTTATATTTTGCTTCTATAGCTGCAGGATCTTAAAAAAATATATAGCAAAAAGTATCCTGATTAAGTAATATATACATATATTACTTCAAGAAATAAATAAATAAATATTTCGGTACAAAAAACTGCAATATTCAAGCTGCTTGTAATCCTAAGGCTTTATACAGCCTTAAATCAGTTGCGATGATAGGTATTTATTTGTTAAAAAAAATTTTAACTCTTAATACTATATATTAGGGTTTCATAGTTTGAACAAAAAGGCGACTTTTCGAATTGTTCTTAAATAGTCGACTTTTTGACTTTTGGACTTTTTCTGACTATTTTCTATTTTCTCCGACTTTTTTCGACTATTTTTCGATTTTTCGACAATTTTCAAACGAAATAGTCGATTTTGACTTTTTCCTTAGTTAATGAAAATTCTTAAGAGGGGAAATTCCGACTATTTTCCTGCTTTTCGATTTTTTTTCGAATTTTTCCAACCATTTTTGACTTTTTGACATTTTTTCATTATTTTCGATTTCTTCCGACTTTTTTCACAATTTTCGACTTTTTCCCACTTATTGATGTTTTCCGACTACTTTCGACATTTTCCCACTTTTCGATTTTTTCTGACTACTTTAAACTTTTTAATTTTTTCCGACTATTTTTGACTTTTCGACTTTTTTTCACTATTCCCGATTTTTTTTCGACTATTTTCAACTTTTTAATATTTTCCGACTATTTTTGATTTTTAGATTTTTTCCCACTTTTTTCACTACTTTCGATTTTTTCTGACTATTTTCGACTTTTTCCGACTATTTTCGACTTTTTAATATTTTCGGACTATTTTTAACTTTTAGTTTTTCTCGACTTTTTTCATTATTTTCGATTTTTTCCGACTACTTTCGATTTTTTCCCACTTTTCGATTTTTTCCGACTGACTTTTTAATATTTTCCAACTATTTTCGATTTTTTTCCCACTTTTTTCACTATTTTCGATTTTTCCGACTACTTTCGATTTTTTTCACTTTTCGATTTTTTCCGACTTTTTAATATTTTTCGACTATTTTTGACTTTTAGATTTTTACATATTTTTTTCATTATTTTCGATTTTTTTCGACTTATTTTTCACTATTATCGATTTTTCAAAACTATTTTCGACTTTATCGATTTTTCGATTATCTGGCTTTCGATTATCTATTATCGAAGTCGATTTCTCGACAATTTTCAAATCAAATAGTCGATTTTGACTTTTTTCAACAAAAAGTCGATTGTTCGATTTTTTTTGAAGTCGATTTGATAACCCTACTATATATATAAAAGAGTAACGTGAATGACTGATTCATCATCTTAAAATTTTGCATGGAAATAATTTCTTTCGAACACTTATTTCAAAATAACTACGAAACTATGTGCTCAATAGTTTAAGTTTAAATGATTTTGAAGATATTTTTAGTCCGTATCTTTTGGTGTACCACTTTGATTAATCGTACATACCGGTCTTGAGTTATGAGGAAATATATTAGGCTTCACTATGGGCGACATATTAGACGAAATATTAGATCCAGACTTGAGGAAAAAAAATTGAAAGCAGATTCATGTTTAGCACATCAAAATACATTAAGTTCAACTATTCGTCTATGGGAGAGGATTTTTTTGTAGACCAGTGTAATTAGTTGCTTAATAGTAATAATATGCTTTACTATTTAAAATTAATTTATCCCCAAAATTGGCTTTAATCTTGGAACTTTATTTATTTTATTCATAAATACCAGAAATTGCAGAATTCTAGCCTTAAATTAGTTCAAAATAATTATTGTTAAACAACACTGCCTACTATGTAGAGTATAACCACTAAATCTGGCAACCTTCCATAATTGGTCGTGTTTACATTACGCAGTAGATCATGCATTTAAGAAAAAAGTAACGACTTTATACCTTAACATTTTTACATTTATACATATTTTTACCTCAAATTATATAAAAAAATAGATCGTGTTTAAAATAACAGTCAATATTAATTGGTTTTTCTTTTTTTATCTATTTTATTTTGATATATCTTTATGAACGTCAATTTAAAATAAATTGACGTAAATGTAAAACCCACACATACGTAAAAAAAACATTGTATAGGAATTGTTTTAAGTGAAAAACAAACAAATAATTTATTATTTATTAAAAACACAGTAAATTAACAAGAGCTGTTATTTATAATAAAATCAGAAAAATATTCATTTTGATTTTAGTAGAAGATCTCTATAGTAGGTCTATTCCAGTACATATTCCAGTAACATTAATATTCGACCATTTTTAAGTTCACTTATGACATCCATCGTAGTCATTGATATAGTCTAATTTTAACTTTATTTCCTGATCTTTATAAGGCCTACTTTTAGTTGGAATAAACCAGCCATGTACTGTACAGTTTTAGTTTTAAATATAGGACTTCCTATAGTGCAATTTTAACTTTAATCTTGGTCCCTTATAGAGTCAAAATTTTAGCTTTTTATTAAATATAATTTAACTTATTTTCCATGTAAATGAACTCAATTAGAACAATTTTAAGCCAACACCTTGCAACAACAAAACTTCGTCAACGTATTTGTTTAAATATTGTTTTTCCTAATATTAGTTATATAACCGTGTATCTGTGGTACTTATTACAACAAACACAAACATCATAAATATTAATAACTATGTGGGTGTATAAGGATAATAAATGTGAATGTCTGTCTATTTCTATATTTTGTTTTAGTGTTATTTCTATAAACATTGTGTCACAGGACATAAATCTGTCATCATATTATATTCTCTCGCTCTTTGCATTTAATTTAATCACATACATATAAGTTTTAAATGAAGATACATTATCTATAAGATCCTTTAAGGCATTTAAGACCAATACTTTTGTATAAGACTTTATATTTCTATGTTAGTATATATGTATGTGTGTTTTTGTTGCTAATATGAATGTATGCATGTGTGTGTGTGTGTGTTTAAAAAGATATGTAGACAATCCTTCTTGTACATTTAATTAACTAAGAAAACAACAAAAGTCTTACTTATGTAAGTGAAAATATTTGTTTTATCTTATTAAATTAGAAAATGGCAAAAAACCATAATAATTAATTGTTTGAGGATACTACAGAATAAGTGAGAGAGAGAAAGAGAGGGAAAGAGAGATGATTTTAATTGAAATTGTTTGTGGTTATAAGAGGACAAAATTTTCTTGGTCATTTTATTTATTGAATAGGAAAAGTTTTGTTAAATAAAATTGTGAAATTGAGAAAAATTATCGGATTATTATTTTAGGTTTTTATAGGTAGTAGATACATTTTTCATATTTGCTAAAATATTAGGGTTTTTTAAATTTAAACAAAAATTTAATAACAGGTTTTTAATCAAAGGGGTAGATTTAATCGAATTTTGTATTCAACTGTAATCCAATTTTAGCTCTAATCGATGAGTTTATTTAGACCAATTTTAGCTTATATCGTAGGTATTTATTTGATCCAATTTGAACGTTAAATATAAGTATTTATTTGGTAAAATTTCGGCTTTAATCCTAGGAATTTATATGGTCGTATTCTAGCTTTAATCGAGTGTATTTCTAGTCCAATTTTAGCTCCAAGCGTAGGTATTTATTTGGTCTAAATTTAACTTCAAACGTAAGTATTTATTTCATTCAAGTTTTGCATCAATCGAAGGGTTTATTTAAACCAATTTAATCCTTCAAAATAAGGTTTAATTTTAATTTCAAAAATAGGTTTTAATATGGTCTAAATTTTGATATAAATCGAGAAGTTTATTTTGCAAAATTTTCAGTTAAAATCGTAGGTGTTTATATGGTTTAATTTTAACTTAAATCGAAAGGTTTATTTAGTTCAAGTTTAGCTTCAGTCGTAGGGTTTATTTAATCCAATTTTAGCTTTAATCAAAGGTGTTTAATTGCTCAGTATTAATTCCAAAAATATGTTTTTACGAGCTGATTGACCCGGCGTTGCGTGGGTTTTATTGAATTATAATATAAATTAAAATTATTTTTTTTTATGAAATCTTCTTCTATAGTAAAGGATGTTTCAACATGACATGGAATACGTTTTGACATGGAATCACTGATTTCGAAATTATTTATAAATATAATAAAACATCATATGAATGAAAAAGTACCACAATGTCCCCTAATGGATTTTCATTAACTTAGAACCATGTCTCTAAATTAATAACTAAGAAAATTAAAAAAAGTACCATCAGAACAAAAAGGTACCATAAAGTCTCTTCTTATGTATTCACATCTATTGAGGACTACATATCATTAATTTCATCTTTCTAGGTTCATAATTATAAAAAAATTAAAAAAATTCTTTCCCATATAGGACCATATATATTTAATTTAATGTTTCTAGGATAACTTTTATAGAAAATTCAAAAAGTACCAAATAGAAGAACGAAAAAGTACCACAAAGTCCTCTTTTGTGAATTCTTTCCAACATCGGTCCATGCGTATTTAATTTCATTAATATTACAGAAAATTCAAAAAAGTTACAATAGAAGAACCAAAAGTACCAAAAAGTCCCTCCTCTTGATTTCTTACTGATAGGACCATATATCTTGAAGTACCACGAATTCCACTCTTGTGAATTCTTATCCACATAGGACTACATTTACTTAATCTTATGTTACTAAGTTTAATGTAATTGAAAATTCTCTTTGCCCCCATTTTTTGGTACTTTTTTTCAAACATCGATTGTATTTCAATAAATTTCTAAATTGTAACCGATTCCCATATTAAAATCCTCATATGAATATTTCAATAAATATAAAAAAAATGTTTTATGAA
>MINK01003107.1:0-25452 GCA_001735545.1 Phormia regina
ATATATATATATATATATATATATATATATATATATATATCTTTTTTGAAAATTTGGTACTTTTTTTTTCAAGTGCCTACTAAGTTTCAAAATTTGGGAAAAAAAATCAATTAATTTTTCATGACCATAGAAAGAGTGAATAATAAATTTCACTTCAGGTATAGAAAATTTAATATGGCAATAAAATATGCAAGATTAAGAACTTTAATAATAATTCAAATAAATATAAATATATAAAACTCAAAAGTTTTTTTTTAATAAATTTGTTTTTAAATTGCACAATTATTTGAGAAAATTACACAATATTAATAATTATTTTTTGAATTTTGTTACAAATTATTGAGAACAAGAACTTATTACTCACTCTTCTTTAAATTACAAGCAATTTTTAGCCAGTCCGACGATGATTGGAAAACAGACCCTTAATATCTAAATACAAATTTAAACCAAACAATTGGATTCTATTTTATTATTTTTTTATAAAATTTTTTTTATTTAAAAAAAATAATAATAATATAATTTTCAATTTACGTATTTTATAACTTGTACTTGCTATTTTTAGTTATAATTTTGGTACATGGTACATATTACGAATTATATATTTGGAATTATTAAAAAATACGATTTGATGACTGCAATAAACGAATTTTTATAAAGAAATGTAAAATCAACAAAAAATAACTAGAAAAGGCACAAACATTAAATTCTTATTTTAAAAAAGACACATGGTTTACAAATGAAAAAAGGTCACAAAAAAAACAGTAAATAAACGTTTAAAGCATTTCGTACAATATGTAATTTTAAGTATAATTAAAGCTCTTAGACAGAAATATTATAAATATTTCAGCAAGATTTAAATGATTTCATAAAGGTTACTTACTAAATAGTTATAATACTTCAATCTATTATCTAGGAATAATAGAAATAATAAAGTATAGCATTTAAAATGTTGACATTAAGATGGAATATAATTTTTCAAAATCAATTAATAAAAAAAATAATAATACTTCATTCCATTACTAAGGAGACACTAGTATTATAAGTTTTTTATATTATAAGCATTTTCTGGAAATGAATTAAAATTGTATTTATATAGCTTTTATAAGTTTATGTTTTTTAACTTACGATATAATTTTTTTATAAATTCACTATCACGTGTTCTTCTGCCATTAATGGAACCTCTACATAATTCTTCATTGGCTATGGTATCAGCATAGATGGATTTTATAGCCTGCAGCAAGTGTTGACGACTTTTATATTTTAGTGTTAAAACAAAATCACCCGTTTCCTTTTCATGATGAACACTTCCCGAAAATGTATTGGATATACCATCATCACTTGCTTCATCAAAACTACTGCGACTGTATTCATCTTTTATGGAAGTATTGTCATATTTTGCCATTTTTGCTTCTGTGCTGCCTAAGGTTGGGTCTGAGAAAAACAAAGAAATAATTCTTAAACTTAAATTCTAAATATTCTTTAAGACCAATTTTATATATTTTTGTCAGATATATATTATAATTCTCACTTTTTTTATTTTACTTTTTGTTAGCAATTATTTTTTATAACATTTTATCTTGTTAAATTTCAATTGTATAATAACGTTTAATTCCGAAATAAATTTCCTATGATTGAGGAAAAAATATACATTTTATTTTTTGTATAACAAACCCGACTTACCTTCACAATGTTTACGTTTATTCAAATTAACCTCAGGACTTTCGTACAAACGTCTATCACGTTTAGGACAAGTTGATATTTTAACAGACAATGTGCGCTGAGCAAATATTTCACCACTTATAAAAAGAAAAGAAGTAGAAAGTGGTAATTAAAAACAGGATGTTAAAGAATTTCACAACATAATTAATGACAAAATTATGTATGTATGTATGTATGTATGTATGTATGTATGTATGTATGTATGTATGTATGTATGTATGTAAACTTACTTCATGCCCTCCAATAGAAATATCACCGCTGTTTGTTTACGATTCATACAGGAATTGTAACAAGTAAAACTAACTATCAATTGTTGTTTCAATTGATTTGTTTCACTGCCCTTAACAGTGCTATTTAAGGGCACAACCACTGAGTATCTATCATTAATACTTTTTCCTGTATCGGAACCATAGTAAACAGCATCAGGATTTTTACAACGTACTAAACTTTTACGTACTGTTTCACTTGGATCTAAGAAGAAAACAGAAATTAATTAAAATATCATGTGAAAATGTTACAAATTTTAAATTGTACCATTATCTGTGCTTATATGATTTTGACATCTCAATACTGGATCACTAGCATCTTTTTCAAATACCGCAAAAACTCTTACTCTCAACGGTTGTATGGGCATTTTTTGGGTATAGAAACAGTCAATATAAACATTTTCATTTGTTTTCAAATAAAGTCTTTGAGTTTCTTTTGAGTAAACCACACCGGGACGTTGAGAATGTTTATCTGAACAATTAATTTGTATACGAAAATTGTAGCCGCCATGATCATGTTCTTCACAAGTGGGTATTAAATTGAGATTCTAGGAAATATAGTATTTGAATAAAATCAAATAATTTATATTAACATAAAAAACAATCATATTTTTATTTAATCTCCTTGGAAACTTACCGGTTTTATATCAATTTGTTCTTGTATTAATTGTTGCAGCACAGATTGCTAAAATAAATACGTTTATAATTTATTTATTTTTTCAATTAATATAATTTAAATCAGTATTTTTCTTAATAATATTCTTTAAAAACAGATACACACTCTAAATGTAAGAAATCTTTTCAACTTCATCCTACCAAGTCTGAAATGTATCTGCTGGCAATGTTGCAATAAATGTTTGTGATTGCATACAACTTGTTCTATTCATAAAAATTATTATTTTTTATTATTTCACAATATATGTACATACATACATACTATAAAGCAAAAAAGAGTATTACGTGTCATCCTATGACGTCACTACTGATCATTCATAAACAAACATGATTGTGCATGTTTATTTACAAGGAATAAAAAAGAAAACTAAGAAAAAAAAAATAAACTTGAATTCAATACATTATATGACTAATATCACATTCTTTACCAATATTCTGTTAGTCCCCAATAGTAAAAAGAAAAAACTCAAGACATACAAAACGATACAAAAAAGCAAATCAATTAAGTGAAGAACAAAAGCTTTATTTGATGATTTTATGTACATACATACATACATACATACATACATACATACATACATACATACATATGTACATAACTATGCACAACTTACTTTGCAAGGGTCTTGTAAAGTTGCAATTTACTGTAAATTTGCAAATAAAAATATCCAAATATTTTTTCATTTCATTTAAATCATACTGATTAGTAAAATCGTTTAACAGTCGAAGAGAAACATTTTTAATAAAAAAAAAATATTTAACATTGTTTTTAAGATTAATACACACAAAAAATATTATCTTATCCATAAAAATATCACAATAAGATAAACACGACACATTGTATGAATAAAAAAAGAATTTATTATTTACTTCAAGTCAATTGATAGTTATGGTAGTTAATTAAAAAAAGAATTAAATAAAACAAATTAGTTTAATATGTATACTAAATTAGTTTAATATACATATGCATATACTTCGTCTTAAAAATTTTTGAAAATGTAAGTGCAATAGATAGATTTATGTCAGACTAACTAAATTTTTTACTCAAATATACGTTACCAGCCAGTTGTTTTAGAAAAATATCTCTCCTTTATATATCATTTATTGTTTATAATGTGTATTCATTTGAGTAATGTTCGTTCGAATTATTCTATCAATTAATAAGAATAATTAATCGAATTATAGAGAATATTGGAACAACAGAAATAATATTTCACAATTGAAGTGATTTTATTTGATTATTAATAAAAAAAAATATTTAAAAGTGGTAAATTAAAAAAAAAAGGCTTCCAACGCCAACGAAAAATTTATCTTTTTCAAAATTAAATTTTATCACTTAATTTCTGAGGACTTTTGACAGATTGTTTATTCATAAAAATGACATTTGAAGATTTATTAGTTTATATCGATAAAGTTAAAAAAAATATATATAACAATTTGTATCGTATTTGTTGATTTTCAAAGAGTTTCTTCGACAAAACTAATTTAAATTTTTCTGGAAAAAATTGTTGTAATTTTTATGTTTACAGGAAAAGGCTAATACCAAAAAGAGAAAAAACCATCCCCTACACCCACCTTAAAGTATACCGTTCGACTCAGAATCACTTTTTGATTCGTTTCCGTCCGTCCGTCCGTCTAGTTGGCTAGCTGGCTGTCCATATAAAGCTTGTGCGCAAAATACAGGTCCCAATTTTAGACATAATTTGATAAAATTTGGTACATATGATTTTTTTTTTTGACACAAGGACGAATTCTATTGATTTTGGTCATGATTGGCCCCCATTGAAATGTTCTCTCGGAATAGAGTTTTAACACTCAAAAATACTTTAAAAATTTAAATATTTTAATGAAATATAACATAAATAAGTTTTATGTAAGCATAAATCCATGTGCCAAATTTCAAGAAGATCGGTCCATAATTTACCATAGCTCCCATATCGACGCCTCTTTCGAAAATTCCTTTAACGTGAATAAATCACACAAAAATGTTAATATTATCTTAATATTCGACACGTATAAATTTGATATAAATATAAAAATCGGTCCATAATTGACCATAGCTCCCATATAAGACCCAATTTCGGGAATCACCAAAAAGTGCATAAATACATGTGAATCTTAGTAATACAAGTCTAGGTCCATCATTGACTCCTTCCCGAATTTTGGTATACATACATAGTCGAGTCTTAATGAGCGCACAAATATTTTATACTTTATGATGTGACGATATATATGCATGATTTACAAAAGTGGTAAATCATTGTTTATCTTATTATTTATAGATTTCTTTATCAATTTATTATTTATAGAATATATGTAATTACACTGGTCAACACTAAAAAAATAATCTGGAAAATTATGTTACAGATATTTTAGGTATAGTCATCCCAATCACCAGGAACATTTCGGTTTTTTTCCCATCACGTCACATTTTTAACCCATTGAGATCCAAATGAAATATAGTTCCATGATGAGTTTTTATCAAAAATCAAGAATTTCTCAATTTACCCTCTTAAAACCATGAAAAAATGAGGGGTAAGGACTGGGTATTTAGAATATAAAACAAAAGAACGTAAATGTTAAAAATGGTAAAATTTTTAAAATCACACTGACAGAAAATGCGTAAAATAAAAATACAAAATTTAAATAACAGAGTTACCAAAAGATTTTTTTTGCGCTTTTAACAATTTTAAAGACATTTAGGTCCTATGAAAGGCGTGTTAGAGTCATAGCATATCCTATAATTTTGTTGCATTATTCCTTCTCTATAAAATACTGAACCATTATTTGCACTATCTTTTACCCAGAAAATGATATAAAATAAAATTTCTTAGACATTCATTTTTAATTTAACCATAAATACATTAAAATACTTTTTCACTACATTTAGTCTTAAGAATAAACATTAAACAAAATTACTCAAAATATGATTTTTTTCTAATTTTTTGTTAGCTGTGTTATTTAACTTGGATATTTTTTTTTTTCTTTTGGTGCTTACGCATTTTTTGTCAATGCGATTTTAACAATTTTACAATTTTTTTTAAAAACTTGATGGGGAAACTTCCGAAATACAAATTTGAACATTGTGACAATAATTTTTTTCTTCTAAGCAATATGAATTCGAATCATTTTCGTATTATATTGCTATATTTCAAAATAAAAAATAAATACCTTTGCAAATATTTCAAACTTTTAAACTCGATTCAGCTGTAATAAGTAAACAACTAAAATTAAACAAGTTAAAGTAACAAAGAGTTTATTAAGTATAAACCCATGGTTGCCCAACAAAATCATCAATATATAGATGAGATAATCTTAGGAATATAGCGATAAGAACAATTAAATAATAATTAACACTAAATTTATAACAAATACCTGCGCACAAAACAAAAACCAAACTGTAAACTTTGACTACAATTTAGTTTAACTGAAATATCCTGCTACACATATTTAACATCATACACAATAAATGGACAAAATCCAATTAGTTAAATGTATAATAGCATTTTTACTTAGTATGCTTTCGCTTCTGGGTTTAAATACCAACATATATTCCTGGCGTACCAAACGATTTTATGTCAACTATTTTCTAGTGGCCTGGAATATAGCAATAATAATACTATTTACTTTAATTTATATACGACGTTTATATTATGAAATCATAAAGGAAGAATTGGATTTAAAAAATGCTGTTACATTATATTATTATATGAATATAATGGGTGCAGCCACCAATTTTCTATCACAATTGGCAAACAGCAAATCAGCAGTAAATTTCTTTAATGGTGAAAAATTTTTTGATACTATGCATTATTTCGATGTGGAAGTTGAAGTTATACACTCTTCAATACTATTGGTGACTCTAAAGACATTTATTTTTCCCATTATTATTGAAATTACTTTAATTCTAAGACAATTACGTAATGACGATGAGGATAAAAGTCTATTGTGGACTATTTATACTTTATATCCACTGGTTATAGCCAACATTATACCAAATTGTCTATTTGGGGTGTTTGTTATATGTAGACAATTATCATTGGTCTTAAATCGTAACCTAAGAAAATTAGAGAAGGAGGCAAATTTTTTGCAAAATATTGGACAAATTGGTTTACATAAGCGATTTTATCGTATGCAAAAATTTTGTAATTTAGCCGACACATTGGATGAATTGGCCGAAAAATATTCGTTGATATGCACACAGACATTGGCATTTATGAGTTTGTGTACAATACCTTTAATGGCCTCATTATTATGTAATCTTTTTGGTATTACAGCTGGTTTTTTTCAGCAATATTACGCTTTGGCAGATACTTTGATAAATGAGGAAAGTTATGATGTCTTTAATGCAATAACAAATGGAGTTTTTCTAATAATATCATTTTTAGAAATTGCATTGCATAGTTTGGTCGCTAATCAAAGTATTGAAGCGGTAAGAAGAATTAAGAACAAATTTTGTGAAAAAAGAATCGTTTTTTGATGTGGAAAAAGTTGCAAAACAATTGTTTTTTTGTTTTTTCTAATAAATAAACTATATTCTCAAAATATAAATATCAAACTAGATTTTGATACTGTCAAAAAAGTTTCGAAAAATCACATATATTTTGATTATTTCTTAGTTAATCTGTAGTTTTAATATTAAACAAAATAATTTTAAAAATTTTTTACAAAAAAAATACTATTATAATTTATTAAATTCTATTATTTTATTTTTCAGATCAAGGAGACTGGTTTAATATTAAAACGCATTCGTTTAGATAATGCTGATATACGTTTTAGACAAGCAGTTGAAAAGTTCTCATTTAAAATACTTGTCATAGATTTTAAAATACAACCTTTGAAGTTATTGGATATTGATTTGGGTTTATTGCACGATGTACGTTTTTTTTTTTTCAATTTTAATTACTTCAAATAAAATAATTTATTTTTTTCCAGGTTTTATCCGCTGTTACCAGTTTTCTGCTAATTTTAATACAAAGTGATTTAACTCTGAGATTTTCTTTGAAGTAAACATAAATACAAATAAAAAAATAATTAACAAAATTTTTAAAAATAGTTTAAAGAGAAAACAAATTGTCATTTTAAGTTAAAGGAAAAATCCAACAAATTTCTTAATAATGGATGTGGAGTTGGAATCTTTGGGAACATCAGCGAAACCTAATCGTCCTATTCCTTGGAAATCTCGTTCCAGATATAATAAATGTTTAGTGATTAGTATTGTTTGTATTGTTTTTATATGTATTTTTAATTTGATTGGTTTGGTAGCATTTTATTGTGTTTTTAGACGACATGAACAAAATTTGTATATTAAAGATCATATGTCAGAAGAAGAATAAAAATTGAATAAAATTCAGAAATGTTGATCAAGTTGTACAATACATTTTCATACTAACATAAATTATTTTATACTTATTGCATGAGAAATTTATGTTTTTAAATTTGTGCGAAGAAAAATGCAAAATTTCCAGAAAAAAAAACATTTGAAGCTTCTCTAATAAATCATTCATTTTTTCAATATTTGTAAACAAATTTCAGTGAATTACAATACTAACATTTTCAAAATATATACATATGTCAAAACTAATTACATTTCTAGATGTGGTCTGACATGTATACACATGTTTCATGATGTAAATTGAATGAATTCTGAAGATATTATAGGGGCTAGAAAAAAACTATTGTAAATTAGGAACAAAGCCTAATCAATCATTAGAAAAGTGCGTAGGAATTATGACATCAATATATTTTATAATATTGACCATGGTCAATTGTGGCGCTCCATGCCTTTTATAGGGTGTATGGAAAGTGAACCACCTGATTTTGTTCAATGTGATATTGAAATGATTGCTGAAGGATTTTTAAATAACTTAAATCCAAATAAGCTATGTGATTTAAATTTTAACGAATTTTTAGATAGGCTTGATATGTTTTCATTTAGTAATATCACTGTGGCTGATGTAATTGTTGTTATTAAGTCAATAAAATCGAATGCAACTGGTTATGATTCTCCAAAATTATTTCAAATTTTATTTCCATTAATTTCCGTTTACATCTGTCATTTGATCAATAAAATATTTACAGTTTCTAAATTGTAGTATGGTATCACTTAATCTCTCAAAAGCCTTTGATCGTGTAAATCATATTGTTCGTGTTAAGAAACTCGTAGAGAAATTCAATTTCGCTAAGTCTGCCGGGAAATTAATGTATTCCTACTTGCATGGACGTTCACAATTTGTTTTTGTAAATGGGTTTAATTCGAGTGTTGGAAATGTTACACCTGGTGTAACACAAGGGTCAGTTTCGGGTCATTTCATTAATGAATAACCACATTTGCAAATCATTTGTATTTGCGGACAATATATTTCTTCTTTATTATGCTAATTGAAAAAAGAAATGTACTTCCAAAAAAATTAATGATCATTTATGTCTAATTTCGGATTGGATGTATTTAAATTATCTTAATATCAATTTAAATAAATTTACTTCTATGTTTTTTGTTTACCTAATACGTGCACTGAAAGACATACAATTTACATAAATGGCGGTTTAATTATTTTGTGGAGTCCCTTAAAAGCTTTGGTGTAATTATTGACTCAGGTCTTAACTTTAATTTTCATATTGACTTGCTTACCAAAAAAGTATGCTTAAACTTAAGAAGACTTTATTCCTTAAAATCGTATTCTCTGGCACTTATATAGGATATATCAATTGTCTATTAAGTGTACTTAGAAAAATCGTTTGAAATGTATTTAATATTATGCTGAGTGATCATGACCCTGTTTCTGAAAATATTTCTAATTTTTTGCATGGTAGATTTGTTGATTATATATATCTTCGTAAACTGTCACAATTTTATAAAATCATAAAATCTAGTCCGTCAAGATGCCTTGTAGAACATTTTTTATTTATTCGATCAACATACCTCACATACATCTTGTCATTTTTGAACGATCTTTTGAAGTATGAATAGCTCGTATTTGAATCCATGTACCTTCTAATCTAAAACTATTTTCACATTCTATTATGACATACAAAAAAAGCTCCTGGGTTATCTTTGCTTAAACAATATTTAAAAAATGTATAAATACTGGTTATCAGGATTTTATGAATATATTATTTTAGTATAATCTGTGTGGTTGGGTGCCAATTAATATACTCTTTTATTTAGAATAATAATGTTTTGTTAATAATATGGTTTATATATACATATAATTTATTTTTTTTTATTTTTTTTTTTTTTTTTTTTTTTTTTTTTTTTTTTTTTTTTTTTTTTTTTTTTTTTTTTTGAGGTTTTTATTTTTACTCTTTTTTTAAATTTTTAACTCACCTGACTAAACTTCATCAAATTATCGGACTGCAAATGTTAGAATAAAAATATAAAATATTATAAGGAAAAAATTGTAAATTATATTTTAAACTCACATTTAAATTTTGCAAATATGTGTACTGCTCCTGCTCCTCATTTCTATAAAGAAAATAAAATTTGCAATTTAAAAATTTATAACAACAATTTTTTAAGAAAATTATTTTATAATGTTTTCAAACGTTCAAATTTTCTATGAAGAAATACTGAGAAATTTAAATTCTTTCTATACACATTTTTTCAAACGTGTGATGTTACGTGTTACAAAATGAGAGCCCAAGTTTTAAACAAGTTTTAATCTTGAATTATAAAGCAATTGTTACCATGATTTGTATCATAATTTGTACTACAAATAAAATATGCCATATAAGATGAACTTTTACAAAACTATTTCGATACTTATTGATGAGGCTCATATTTGTGAATAATTATCATATTTCAATTAATTTTCAAGTAGAATTTCTTTACAAATTGGAATTTATTATGAAAATAGCAAAAGTAATATAAGAAATAACCAAAGAAAAACAAAAATAACTTACAAATTATCTGTTTCATCAGCATCAACTGTGGAAGTATCGGATACATTTAGTATGGTTTCCTGGCTTAGAATCGAATGGTTATTTGAAGTATTTGGTGAGGTATCAATGGTTGATTTGTCCATATCTTCTTTCATCACATTGTTGTTACTAAAGAAAGAAAAAAAAAAAGACAATTAAAACCGCTTTCGGTAAAAAAAATGTTTAACTTTGTCTTTGCCTAAAAATGAAACTTATGATTTTTGAATTAGAAGTAGAGAATTCATTTGGCAAATACATTTTTTCATTCTGCTCATCAATACACATAATTTGATACTGGTACAAAGATTTCAAAAAAAAGTAAAATATATTGAAATATTGAGTACGGGATTACTTTCGTGTTTGATATATGATAATACATGAACAACACTTTTACATAAAGTAAGGAAGATAATAGACTATATACTATTTGCAAATATTTTTTAATAAAATATAGATTATTTTTTCAAACTACGAGACATTTTGTATCGATTTTATAAAGGTTTTGTGTCTACTGTAAAATTATAAAAAGTGATGTTACGTAGTTTTGTATTTTCGGTGACGATTTGTAGAGTAAAGTTCATATGTTTTGAAATAACCAGATAAAAACCTAAATTTCGTATAGATTTTTTTTTAGGGACAAGTGAAACACAATAACAAAAAAAACGTTTAATATGAAGCCCTCTTTTTGCATTGTTAAATTTTCAGAAAAATTTTGATATCATATTAATTTTACAGGTATACAAAACTAAAGAATTTTATTTTCAACCCCAGAATTTTTGCCATCACTGTCAGAAATTGGCTCTAATGTACACGTCCCAATGATTCCGAGAAGGCATATTTAGATGGCCCAGTTTTTCGCCATTGATGTAATTAATTTTACTTATTTCATTACCAATTTGTGATATGTTCTGCTTTAAATTCCTGATGAACATACTCTTCATTAACATATTGTTGCTGTTGCACGTCAATTTTAACTTTTCGATTATTCTTTTTACGCATTTTTAAAGAATAAATAAAATTAATTAATAATGTGAATGTTAATAAAAATAATGAGTTAAATTAACAATAATTAAAATTAAATGATTATTTGTTTAAAGAAAACAAAAATTAAAAAGTTTAAAACACAATTGTTTTTTAAGCTAAACAGCTAAAATATTGGCTACAGTAATAAATAAAGAAATAAAAGAGAATGCAACAATCTGACGCACAAAAAACCTGATAATGATGGGTTGTATTTTAATGGTACTAAAATGTAGTAATTTAAAAAATATGCATTATAAAAAATCTGTGATTTTTTTAAAAGTAATTACAATTTATAAATCTTTGTTTAAAAAACATGTATCGAAAAAGAAAAATAAATAATTATTGAAAGTACCCTTTCAATAAAAATATGTATTATTGATCGGAACCATATATTTAGTATTTTCCTGTTTTAGATAATTAATCAATAATTAATTCATTTACTAATTGTCTGTGAAAAGTTAATTGCATATAATTTTTATTTGGACATTAATTTTAAAAAATTTACAATTTATATTATTTAAAAAAAAAAATATTATAAATAACATCTTAATGTAATTAACACATTAATTTTTTAATACATTTTCAAAAATAATTCAATAATTAAGTTAAAATTTGTGATGTTTTAATAAATCTTTAAATTTACTACTCTCAAATACAACACAACAAAAATATAAACTAAAATCGAAGTAAAATGACAAAATGATAATAAAACACGAAATCAAAACAAAACCTTAAAGAAAAATACCCAAACAAAACATACAAAATAAAGAATAAGAGCAAAACAAATAATCCTAATACATACTATAAAAATGAGGTGTATGTTTGTTTGTTTGTGCGAAGCGCAACGGGTTACGCTCGTAGTGTATAAAAATATACTTACTTATTCTGAGCCACAATCAACTGAGAGTTTATTGCGGATTCAATTTTTTGGTTTTTACTATTTGCATTTTTCTCAACAGAAATAAAGTGTGATGAAGTTAATGAATGATGATGCTGTTGGTTGTAGTGGTGGTGGTTGTTTTTTATGTTTTGTTGATTATGTTCTTGTAGTGGTGCTAGTGTTTCATGTTGAAACTGTGGAACAGTTGTATTCACGTTTGTTATGTTAACAGAAGGAGAAGGCAAAGACGGTGGTGGTGTGGGTATATAATGAGGTAGAACCGTTTCTACTGGTGGTAATATGCTCTCTAGAGGTACATAATCTTCAAAACTACAAAAAGTAACGAAATGCCATGGAATTTGGAAAATTGGAATACATTTAAAAATAACTGATAAAATACTAACCTCATGGCTTGAATTAAATTTCCATTATTTTCAACACTAATTACCATTTGGGAATTGTTGTTGTTATAATTATTTACATGAGGATATTGATAATAATTATTAACACCATTTATGAGATCGTCACCCTTTTGAATCATCTTGCTATCTTACGACGTCCTCTATTGAAAGCCTGTTCTATGCCGGACTCCTCTTCGGACAATTCCTCCAAACACTCTTCAATTTCTGTGCTGTGTTGTAATTGTTGTGGCAGCAGCGGCGTTTGTTGTTGCCTACGTCCTGCCGTTTTGGATTGTGATGAAATTCGCAAAGCAATAACGAAAACTTTACCTGTTTTTAAAATTTAGTTATTTTCAACAAACACTTAATTATACATTTCCAAAATTATTTATTTTACCATCCACTGTATTTTGCATTGATTTACAGCCTTGGCAGTTATTGAAACTGTCTTCCTTTATTTAGTAAACAAATAAAACTTTAAACTTCTTATAATAACCAATTAGTTAATGGACAAGATTAAACATGCACTTTGCGGCTACAAACCGATATGTGCTAATGTTTAAGGACACTATTTATGGCACTTGATTACTTTTTTAATCAAATTTTAATTATTTTTTATAAATAATTGCACTTTTTATTTAATAAAACATAAAAAATGTATATTAAATTAAACATTTAGTAAAAGATAAAGGAACACAATACAAACACATCTATCAACAGTCGGCTCTACTACTTTATAAAAACTAAAAGTACGCACTGCTTCTTCTTATTAGAATTTAAGAAAAATTACAATAGCTCGAAGGCAGTAGCAGTGTGTACTGATATAATCCGCTGATATTTTAGAATGCACTGACACCGGCAGATTGCAGAGCTGTATAATTTAACACCAACAGTGCTAAATATACAGCGCTGTATTCATATACAGAATGAGAGAATTAAAAAGGATGGTAGCACAGCTCCAACAACAATTCCTTGTATTTTGTTAGAACCCATTTTTTTAAATTGCACATGATAAATTATATTATATTATATTATGAAGGAAAATGTGCTAAAGGGCGTAAAGTTTCAGTTAGTTTTTAAGCGATTGTGTAAAGTATTTATGTAAGTATTTAGTATAGTTGGAAAAGTTACTACTTGAAATAATAATATTTAAATAGCAAAGTATTTAAACTATTTTTTCTGTAAATTGATCAAAAAACGAAACGTATTTAGTGTCTTTAAAAAAAATATATATATATATTTGAATTTATATAAATTTTATATTAATAAAGATATTATTCTGAAAGTTTAGTATTATAAAAAAAATGGATCTTAAAAGACGAATATAAATAGATTCCCATTTTTTCCTCCGAAATACCTAAATTTCCTGTTCAGAAATTTAATTTTTTCAGTAAAATGGTCACGATATCGTTATAAGAGTCAACATATGGAGGTAACTTTCTAAGACTTTGACATTTTTGTGCTCCACAAAAAATTAAAAACACAAAAAATAAAATTAAAGAAATTCTGATAGGGCTAGCGAGGACAGTGTTACCACAATTGTCCTCGGATTCTTTTACATACATTTATATTAAACATTCTTTTAGAAACCTGAAAAATGTATGGTCCAGATGAAAATTATGGATTTTAAAGTGAAAAATGTTACCACCTTTTTGAAAAAAAAAAAAAATAATAAATTTGTTTTCAAATTTTCTAATTCAAAATAATAAAATTTTTTATCTTAACCACATATGGAAGTTGTTTAGAATTTTGTATAGAATCTAGAGAATATTTGAGAAAAATGTTAGGACATAAGTTAAGTTAAAAAAAACCTAAAAAATGCATGACCAAAAATGGGTCAAAATTTGACTTTGGTCTAAATATCTCTAAATGTAAAAGAGATAATCCACACATGTAGGCGTAGTTTTTGAAGGTCCATCCTTTGTCCATCAGACTCGCTACGAACCTGTCCTCCTCTAAATCAATACATACATCTCAGGATTCTAAAATTACAGAACTATTTCCAAAAAATTCCGTTTTGGGACCATTGTGAAACGATAACCACTAGTGATAATTTTTATCATCTAAATGATATCGGTTTGATATTGTTTGGTTTATTGGGTACATAAGTAAAAGTAATTCATTGTTTTTTTTTTTTTTTTTTTTTTTTTAATATTTTTTTTTTTTTTTTTTTTTTTTGAAAAGAAAAAAAATATTATATTTAGCAAAGTCGAATATAATATACCCTACTGCTGAATGTGTGTTAACTTAAATATTACTCTAAAAAAAATATTTTTAATAATAATAATTTTTTAATTTAAAACTGAAAAATGCAGATTTAAAATCCACCATAGTTGTAGTCATAAAGACAATTTATGATATTTTCTATAACTGAACAGGTATAAACTTGTAATTTTAACACATCGGGGTTTATTAAATATTATTACTGGATGGTATCGATAATTCTCTGTGTGTTAAACGCATTTTCGACACATTGCAGTAGATATTATATTAGTTATTTAGAGTTTAAAACAAACGAATATTGGAAAATTTTAGCGGATGTCATTTAATTAAACCGATGAAGAATATAGTAATTACATACGATATAAGCAATTTATAACTACAACGAAGTGAAGGGTATAAAACAGCAACTATTTATGGAAAATAATATTATTATATTTTTAACACACATTTATGGCATTTAGTGCTTTTTAATGAACCACAAACATTAAAAAATCAAACAAATCATACAACAATAGATTGGGTAGTTAACTAAATCAATTAAAGATAAAAAATTCATTTCTATCTAAACAATTGATTCATTCAACATTAGTAACTCAAACCAGACTGATCAGTTTTTCATTTAAAAGTTTTAATTTAATAAAATATAAATGAATTATCAAAGTTTTTTATACAAACTATTTTTATTAATAGTAAATATTTTATTAATAAGAGCGGGTACATAAATGATAAAATTCATTTATAACTTTATTAATAAGTTTAATAAATAATTAATATTTCATTTTCAGCACGCCACAAACAAAATCATTTTATAAATAATAACGATTATCATACCCAAAAGAATGTTATGACATTTGATTATTTAGGAAATTGTTATGTTGATGTAGCTTATCATAAAGGACGTTGTATACGATATCAGGAATGTGAAAGTGCTGTGAAGGCCTGGATAAAGTATCAACAAATTCCTTTTTCATGTTATTATACTCCTTATGAGAATATTGTTTGCTGTCCGGAAGCGTTTATAAAACCAAAACCAAAATCATATACAACACCACATCCACCAACGCCACAACCAATTCCTTATTATCACTATTATAATAATCCATCTTTAAGGAATATATATTTAAATAGCAGAAAACAGGAGGAGAGGAAAAGTGAAGAAAAATGTTCTGCAATTTACAACAATCCTACTAATGTCAATCATTATTACTTTCGTTCGAAAAGAGATACTGAATCTTTAAAAGATTATTTAGAACCTGTACAAGAAGAATCAATAAAAAAGATGCAAGAGTTTAAGACTCAGGCTGTGGGAGGCATTCAAACTCAACCTAATGAATTTCCCTATATGGTAAGAGAAGAGAAATTTTACTTAAAAATCATATCATTATAAATATCTGTTTTCTTTTTTTTTTTTTTTTTTTTTTTTTTTTTAATTTTTTTTTTTTTTTTAATTTTTTTTTTTTTTTTTTTTTTTTTTTTGTAAATTCTTTATTATTATTTTTGTATAGTGTGTTCTTGGCTGGCGAAAACTTTCTTCTAAACGCAATGAAATTTCCTATAATTGTGGTTGTGTTTTAATAGATCGCAAATATGTTTTAACTGCTGCCCACTGTGCCATTTTAGGAGGGTAAGTTTATTGTGTTAAGTTAAATTAATTGTATTTAAAAAACTTAATGAATTTTAATTTTTAAAATTCAAAGAGAATCCCCTTCAATAGTGCGTTTGGGTAGTAAAGATTTAGATGATCGTAATGCGGAAACGATCAAAATTCAACACATTATTCAGCATCCAGAGTATAATTCACAATCACACTACAACGATATTGCGATAGTGAAGTTGCAAAAAAGTTCAAGGTAATTAAAAAAAATATATATATATTATTTCTTTATACTCAATATCTGACGATACAAAACATAGAAAACAACTAGAACTCCAACTTGCTCACAAAAAACCTAACAGAATTGTCAAAAAAACTGAACTCTTTGCATGTGTTAGTAAAATTTTCTACAGAACAAATTAATAAGTGTGAATAGAGCCTTTTTTTGTTTCTGAGCGAATGAAAAGAGTTGGACTTCTAGTTGTTTTCTATGATACAAAATTCGATTTAACTATGAATGTCTGTTGAAACCAAATTAGGGATCAGGGTGGAGTTGTCAAAAAACTACTCGACTGTCAAAAAAAACCTATGTCAAAAAATGAACAAAAACACTTGTAGTTTGTGTGCTTATTTGAGTAAAATTTTTCAATTCAGTTTTTTTTTTAAGCTTAATACATAGATTATTGACATAGATATGAAGCTTAAAAAACTCAATTAAAAGAATAAATACTCAAAGAGGCACACGTGCTACAATTGCTTTTATTTTCAATGAAATTTTTTTACTAACACATTCTTAGACTTAGGTTTTTGGAAACTAAACTTAATATTTATGTAATAACCCTGCCAACATTTTCTATCCAAAATTGAACTAAAGAGTAATCTCAAGCTGTTAAATATAGCAGAATATGATATAATTATCTTATCCAAGGAGTGTCACCGTTCGAGAAGAAGTGTGCAGCAGTTCTTATACTTTTTTTATTACACTATTAAGTGCTTTATTTGGGTGTCGAATTAAAGGAATTTTTAGTGATGAATTTGAATACTTTGGATGCTTCGTGGGTGACATTATTTAGGGTATTTTTTGAACATCCAAATGGTTTCATTAAGGAGGGAAAATGTAGCTTCATTTTATTAAAAAAAAAAAAATAAT
The DNA here is from genome assembly GCA_001735545.1 of Phormia regina. Classification (NCBI taxonomy): domain Eukaryota; kingdom Metazoa; phylum Arthropoda; class Insecta; order Diptera; family Calliphoridae; genus Phormia; species Phormia regina. Next base: position 17,852 of record MINK01003107.1, read on the forward strand.
TTAAATTTATTTCCATTTTAAGAAACATTCTTTGAATTTTTATTTATTTTATATTCAGCTTTAATTTTAAACTTCGAACATATATCTTTGAAAGTAAGACGTCAACTAAATACCAAAGTTTTCTTCACATTTTTCGACAAATTCAAATTATCCAGAAAACAACGTATTGGGATTACTAAAGAGGGTTCAGTTTTTGGTAACATTATTTTTAAGGCTGCGTTACTCTACCATAAATGTAAATTAAAAACGTAAGTGGATGGTTTCACAAAATACGTATATATAGCCAATACTTTGTTTTGTATACATCAACATCAGTGATGTCAATTATATATATTTCCAGTAAGTATCAATCAATTTGAAAGTCGCTGTATTTTTTTATTTGTATTTTATCGATTTGTATACAAAACGAAATTTGTGCTTTCATTTTTGATTCAACTATACGCTTTATTTAAATTATTTTAAAAATTTGTAGTCAAGAAAACAGCAATATAAATTGTGCAATTAATAAATTGTTTACAGTGATGTTTTACGCAGATTTGGTATATTGAAATAAAAAGTTGTCAACACATACACATATACCTCTCAAAAGCAAGGTTGGAAACCGAAACGAATAACGATATTGGTAAGGGTATCGGTATTCAATTTATTTTTATTTCGGTAACGTTGTCGATAAAGGTATTTTAAATTATATCGCTAATATTTACTCGAATTTCGCAAAAACTTATTTAATTACTTATTTAACATATTTTTAGAAATATGAATATTTTACCTTAGATAACCTTAAAAAAAACAGTTTTTATGAGAACAAAGCATTTTGAAATATTATTGGTTAAAAGTTTGCACGAATGTTTTCTAATACAGACAAAAAAATAGTTCAACTAATGTTGCTGCATCAAGAAAGTCGTTAGAAGAATATTTTCCCAGACTTTTCGATTTTGCGGGATAGCGGGAACAAATTTTCGACTTCCCGGGACCCAAATAAATTTTTAATTTTCTTCGCAATCTTGAGTTAAATAACTGAGAATCAGATAAAATATAAATCATTTTTTTTAACAGATTTAAATAGAATTGTTACTCTAGAGATTCTTCAGATGCAAAGAATACTATGTGACTTCTGCACAATTGTTATCAAACGTATCAAAAATATCGTCTTTGCATCAGAAAATTAAATTAAAAAGAATCTTCGAAAATATCTTTGTAAAATAATTCATTAAAAGTTTAATTAAAAATAATGAACTTATTTCTTAAAGTGGTGGATAATATTTTCGAAAATTTTCAAAGTTTTCAATCATTTGGTCTGATATGACTATATTTTTCTCTTAACATTCTTAATGGGGTTTTCTAGATGTTATCGATACCAATGACAAATTAATATAGTATATTATTCTTACTAGATCGTTTCAATGGGTTTAAGTATTTATTTGCTGCTTGGTCTTTTTGAATCCAAAATTACGGAAATAATCTTCATAATCTTCTTCTGTTATTTGCTTCCATTAAGACTAAGAATTTATCTTTAATTTCATATAATAAATAGTTGAGAGATTATCTTATGTTGAAATGACCTCAACTTCGATAATATATTTTTTGTGTTTGCTAAAACATTTTATCGAAATGAAGTCGCACTATGTTTAAGATACTAAAACTCATTTAAAATATACTTATTGTAAACGATATTGCCAAGAAATAAACAATAAAAGTCCTTTTGAAAATAAAATTTTATAAATACACTCACTCCTCTTAAAAAAAATAATTTTATGTTTATTTGTTCCTCAAGTAAATTATATGAGAAATTATTCTTATAATATCATATTTTCTTGCAAAAATACCGAAACTAAAATACCAGTGCAGAGGGAACGGTATTTGAATATCGGTATTTTTAACAAAATAATAATAATTTCGGTATCGGTATCAGCTACGGTAATCAACTTTAAACGGTATTTAATCGCTACATTTACCGTAGAGTAACGGAGGCTTTAGAATTGATTAATGGAAATACTATAGCATAATTAAAAAGTGCTCCCACATCTACAAAAACAACACTTGCCTGTATTTTATTAGTGTAAAACCACTGCATGAATTTGCACACTTTTTTGTTTAATACTTTTTGGGTGACACTAATGATGGTATTTTTTGGACATCGAAACTTATGAGAGAATTTTTTTTTTTATTTTGCCTCACTTTGAAACTTAATTTAATTTCTATTTTAAGAAAATATTTAAATTTTTATATGTTTTTATATTCAGCTTTTCATTAAAACTTCAATCATATGCCTTTGAAAATAAGACGCCAACTGAATAACCCCAATAAGTGCATAAATTTTTAAAAATTCGCCATGAATTCAAGTATTTAAATATTTTAATCATGAAATTTTAATAAAAAAAATAAAAATTTTTAATTAAAATAAATTTGACTGGAATTTAAATTTCCTTTTCACTGAAAATAATACTATTTCAATTCAATGCTTGGCACTGGATTCAAGGATGGAAATACATCTGGTTTTAATTGGAATTCCAGCAAAAATGCTTATTGGGACCATAACATTATATATGTATATCCAAAAACTTTTAAGTAACTTTTTCGACATTTATTACGAAAAATCTATAATAAATAAATCAAAAATCGAAATTATTGTAATTTGTTTTTGGTAAATTTGTTTACTATGCAGAGAATAACATATTGAGTATACTAAAAGGAGTCAGATTTCTGATAGTGGATAAAACTATCACCCAATTGGTGGCAGGGAAAGAGCATATCAAAATAAGAAAGAAAAACATTCAAATTTTTTGGACCAAAATTGCAAAAAATTTAATTGGTTTAATTAATCATCAGTTTTAATTAAATAATCTAACAATTCTAGACATATTCCTGCTTGTTTATGGACCAATGTGGGTTTGCCACAACAAACATTAATCGCTATGGGTTATGGACATACCAAATTTGGTAAGATCTCAAGCAAAAATTTAAATTTCTTTGTTTAGTATTAATTGTACATACATATGTATGTATGTATGTATGTATGTATGTATGTATGTATGTATGTATGTATGTATGTATGTATGTATGTATTACAAATAACATTTAAATTTTAGCTGGTACTAATTCTAATACCCTTCTCAAAGTCTACCTTAATGTGTTAACAAATCAAGATTGTAATCCATATTATAGTAAAGATGAAAAACTAATAAATGGCATTAGTTTGGGACAAATCTGTGCAGGAGATCCTCAGAATAAAATGGATACATGCCAGGTAATTATAATTAATGTATTGATATACTAACAGTTTCAGCATCGGAATATTATTGAAGCAAAGCTTATTTTTATAATTTTGATAAGAAGTCTCTATTATTTTTTTTCAGGGTGATTCTGGCGGACCTTTACTAATAAAAGAATCAAAATATAATACACACGTGCCATATATAGTGGGTCTAACATCATTTGGAGAGGGATGTGCTCAAGGTACACCAAGTGTGTATACTAGAATATCATATTATATTGATTGGATAGAGGAAATAGTATGGAAATAGAAATTAAGATTTATTAAAAATTATATCTTTCAATTAATATAAAATTTCAAAATAAATTTTTCATCACAGGTAAATTTATTTTATTGTTTTTTTATCTTATTTGTTTTATATTTTAGCGGTCATAGCTATATTTGTAATTGCCAAAACACATACATATATTTATATTTTACATACATATACTCAAAAAAATAATACTTTCCGACCTTTATTCGTCCATACATACATATATCTATCTATCAGCCCCTAAATACAATTTTCTCAATCCAGTCTAAATAGGAATAAATTTTTGTATATACACCCGGTGCATTGGGTGCTGCACAAAATTTACCAAACGATGTTATGCCAATAATAAATTTAACACAATTAAATTCCGGTAATTCAGCATGTAATGGTCCACCAGAATCTCCTTGACAAGTATCCTTACCACCTTCCAAATGGCCAGCACAAAATTGTCCTTCAATTATACCACGTGGCAAACGTCTTTCTTTGCGATAGATTTCTTTGCAAGTCTTTTGATCGATAATATTTAAATCAACTTTTTGCAATTCATCAGATTTGGGTCCTAAAAATTCGGTACGACCCCAACCGGTAGCAATAGCAGTAGAAATGTCTAGATCGGGCAATTGCCAAAGACAAGCTGGTTGTATGTGTATCGAAAAACGTACACGTTTGGTAAGTTTAAGTAGGGCTATATCATGGTAGTAAGAAGAGGAACGATATTTGGGATGTAGTATAATGATGAGAATTTTAATGTCCTGTTGATCGCTGGAGGTTCGATTGAGATTTTGCGTACCTAAACGTACCATATCGGGTGGTTTGCTGAAAAGAAAATATGAATAAGACTGAACCAAAACGTAGAAAATCTGACTAAATCTGAAGAGGTGAAAATTTTAACTATTTTCTTAACAAATCTTATAGTAACATTATATTATATGAGTATGCATTGGGATATTAAATAAAAAAATCTATTAAATAAAATTATTTAAGGATTTTATTTCCTTACATACCCCCCAGATGTAGCACAATGAGCTGCTGTCAACACAAATAGATCACTAATTAAAGTACCACCACAGCCCCATTTCAATTCCTTATCGCTTTGAGTCCATCCTAGAGCTGCCTAAAGAAAAATAAAATAAAAGCTGCTACAGTTTTAAATTAACATTTTAGTATTAATATTTATTTACCATATGGGGATATTCCTCCCTTTGGGTAATTTCTCCTCCAACTATTAAAGGTATACTGGCCACACACATTTTACCCGAAAAGTTACGGGGTAAACCCAATTTAATGCCTCTGACGGCTTCATGATATTCTTGGCATTCTATTTATTTTTAAAATCATTAATTTATAAAATTAAATCCTTCTAAATTCATTTTACTCACTCTGAGCACTTATTCTCTGATCATCAATATGTTTATCGGCCAGAGGACAACATATTACCGGTATATTCTTACGATATGTACATATATCAATTTTAGTACCGTGCACCCGATATTCACGTATAACATGCAGACATTGATAGGCCAAAATGCAATAACCACTGCGTCCATCAAAACTGCGTCGACAGAAGGCCCCTTCTTCTTTGCGCTGTGGTCCATTATGGAATTTATTAAAAGTATTCGTATGTAGAGGATTTACGCCACCACTTTTGGAGGAAAATTTTATTTTTTTACCCTGAGGATTAACAAAAGGATTTGGTTTTAACATAGGAGCTGGATTTAAAGGAGTTACATTTGCCGTTGCATCATCCAAATCGCTGGTTAATTTATTTGGAAATATCACTGGCACTAAGGAAGGTTTTAAAAATAATACCGGTTTAACACTGCTTGTAACCAAAAAAGGTTTCATTGTTGTTGGCGTTATTGTTATGGTGGTGGAAATAGGAGTGGTGGTTGTTGTTTTGGTCTCTAGGGGTACAGGCGTAGGTATTACTAGAGATGGTTTTAAAACCGGCACTGTTACTGGAGCTATATAATATGCTGCTGGTTGCGGTAAAGGTGGTGGTGTTACCGTATTTTGAATTTCCATTTCTGGAGGTTTTGCTGACCACTCGTTTTGCATAGTATATCTGGTGGTTTGATAATAATGATACACTTGTGGTGCATCTAAAGCTAATACGAATAAAATTTACATCTTTTATTTTATATAAATCTATTTTAGAACAAAAAATCTTATTCTTACCGGGCATGGGTCTAACAAATAAATTATACACTATAAAAAATATATTGAACTTAACAAATATCATTTGGTCTTTAATCTTATAAAATACGTTTTCTTAGGAAAATAGTCAATAACAATTAAATATTATTACTAAGTATGTATTTGTTTTACTCTATTTGTTGAACATGTTTATGCATGTCAAATCAAATTTGACAGTAAGCCTTTTGTTGTTATTTAGAATAGTATAGTAAATGTAAACAAGTAATCAGTAATCTTAAGTTAACTGTTATACACTTATATGTAAAATTTAAGTAAAATATTTACAGACATTTTGAAATTGTTAAAGGAATGTTTTTATAGAATTTGAGCTCGCTTGATCGATTAAAGTCTGTAGATCATTATTGACTAATTTAAAATGGATGTTTTTAGTTCTGAAATAAAAAAAGAAAAAATGTTTTTTGTTTTTATTAATGAGATTTAAAGCGCTATATTCGTCCGGGCCGAATATTTTATAAACTTCACCCAAATGAAAATTAATGCAACCGAATTTTAAAGAAAATTCTGTATTTTCAATCAATATGCAAAGAACGATTTACGAATAACTCGTTTGTTTATTAACCGATGTTACTCCAATACAGGGATCTTAGAAAAGACGAGAACAAAAATGACCGTTGGTTTTTTGAAGACAAATCATTTAAAATTTCAAATATTGTAGGAATTTCAAAACGGAATGACAAAAAAACATGGTTTGAAGTTTTCATCTACTTACTTGTTACATGTAAGAGCATCCAGAAAACCTCTAGCTAAACTATTTATTAAATGATAATTTAAAATAGAATTGTGCACTAAATAAGCACAATTTAAGCTAAATATTATTTGCGACATTGGTGCATTCTTCAGCATCAAATGAACCACGTTTGGCTTTTTACCCGATTTTGGTGTTTTAATGTTATCACAAAATTGTTGCCACAATATCTGTGTGCTTATGACCATGGATAAGGATATAAAATTAATACGTTTTACACACAGAAAAGAAAAGCCGCCAATAAAAGCTGATATCAAATGTTGTATATCCAGTGATAAGTGACCAGAATAATTACGCAGCATACACGAAGTCAACTATAAAGTTAAAAGGCTTTTATTTATCATTTAAAAACGACTTAAAACTTACCCTATATAAACCCACATACGATATAAAAAATCCCGTCATATTTGGTCTAAATGTTTTAAGTTTTCCAATTATTTTGCTTAATAAACTCTGATTTCCCCCGGGCATTTTACCACGCATTATCATTGATAATAAATCCAATGGTATACCATAAATAAAATATGTCTTCATACCATTTAGAATAAACTGTTGACAAGTTGAATTTTTATGACAACATTTTGTCTTATATATACCATTGTATTCCTCCAGATTAGAAGTTTCATCATAAAGTAGCGTCTCTTCATCTTCCTGGTGCTTTTCATTTAATTTATCATATGGTTGTATAAACCAAAAATCTTTATAAATATTTTTTTGTTTATAGTGCAAAATGATGGCGCTATTTAACATAAATAATACTGTTTGCACTATGGGCGAGTGTAGAATTAAATGCGTAAATTTATTAGAATGTTGTCGCAACAGACCCTCGATTGCCTAATGTAAGAGTAGAAAATATATAAAGTTTTTATAGTATAAAATTTTTATTTCATACACTTTATTAGGTGCATGTAAACGGATTTTTTTTTTACATTTTCATTCTATAAAAGACTCGAAAATACATATAACATTTTGATTTTGAGATATTAGTCAACGAAAAGATCAGAAAAATATTGTAAACGAAAAAATTTTAAATGCTAATATTCTTAAAAATCAGAAAATAACAGAAAATTAATTTTAAGCAAATTTTTTTTTTTTTTTTTTTTTTTTTTTTT
>MINK01003115.1:0-12833 GCA_001735545.1 Phormia regina
TTATGTATTAAGTGACATATCCGAAATTATTTTTTTAGAATTTTATATTTTAATAAGTTTTTTAAATATATTTTCGTTTTTTTATTTTAAATTTATTTTTTATATAGTTTTTTTATTAAAAAATAATTTTGTTCATTTTTAAAAATCAATTAACAGCGTGTGGAGCGTATTTAACATTTCTGTAGGACGTATTTAACTGACGTATTTATCTTCACACCCTTGTTAACTTATAGATTTCTTCTTTCAAACCGTTGTGGTTCTATCCTGGTGATGAAGAGTGTATGTATAAAAAAAACAAAAGTAGAGTCTGACGCAAAAAAATAAAAATAAAAAAATTCTTGTGACCAATTTTGAATATGTCCTTGTTATATATAAAAATAAATATTTAAAAATTCGATCGACAAAATGTATTGAAAACAATAATAAAATTTGAAATTAATTTTCTGTTTGAAACAAATTTTTCGTTCGACATCGTGGAATATTAACTTGCATTTTAAAGAAAGAAATAATACAAAGTATATAATATATAGATAATATTTCGTAATAATAATTTGTAAAAAAAAGAAAAATAGCAATGATTCACCATAATACAAAAGAAGAAAAATATACTTTTTGTATAAGAATTATTGTGCGAGGATCAGTGCAAAATTCATTTTGGAGCCAACACATGGCACTCATGTTTTTTTTTATATTTAAGTAATATCCTCCTATCCCAAAAAAAACAAATATGTGTAGAAATTAGCTACGAAAAAATTATTTAAAAACATTTTATAAATTGATCTTCAGTTTCCTACCAGCGATTAAAAAATCAAGGGTACCATACATTTTGCTAAAAAATTATTTTTTAATCGAAATGGGTATGAAAAAATTTCTGCTTATGGAAAAAATATTTAAACAAAATTTAACTTTTAAGACATTTTTATGATTTTTTTTTTTAGAAAAATTTGGGAAATAAATTTTATTAACAGTATATATTTACTACAATGGACATTTTGAATATTTTATGCATATAGAGAAAAAATTATAAAACTCTTATCCATTTAAAAAAACATTAACATATTTGATACCCATTTCAAGACAAAACTCAATACTACTTTTTGACGTAATGTTCTAAACCGGCGACTTTTAATTCCTAGTAGGGAACTGAAGATCAATTTTAAAATTTTATTTTACTATTATTCCCATATTAGGCTAATTTTTACGCATCGTTTGAGGAATCTTCCTACAAATTTTGTTAACATTAATCGTAAATAAGAACGTATATATAAAATAAGTAATAAAAAATGAAAATGAACTTACGACTTATCCAGAAAATAATTATTGTTCTATTTCCTAATAACTTGTGAAATGAAGTCATAAATTATTAGAATGCAAATTTAAAAAAAATGCATTCCTATTAATGATTAGAAATTTATTTTAAAAGTAAAACGATAAGATACCAAAGAAATTATTATCTATATAACAATATTTACCAAAAGATAATGATAATAAAATATTCATTCCTATACATACACATTTCATACAATACTATATCTAGTTAAAAAAAAAAAAAATAATAAATAAAAATTATAAGTTAAAAAGTTATAATGTTATGTTATATTGACTTAAGAAAATCATTTCCGTCATTAACATAATCGCTTTTTCTTAGCTAACAAATCTGAAAATTTGTGGTCATTAGTTTTCTTGCATAGCATCGTAATTTTCCAGGACTTACATTAATCAAATCAGTTTTACAGAATAGCTATATCATTCATACTATAACAAATTGATTTACAATGTATTTCCAAAAAAAAAAAAAAAGGAATTAAAAAAAGATGATTTCGTATAAAAGGACTAGTAAATATGTTAATACTTTTACTCTCTCTCTCTCTCTCTCTTCTATAGAGTTTTTCAAAAACATCCGGCAATATACATATGTATGTACATTGTACATACATATATACATATAGTATAAACAAATAGCGCCAATAACGGTACACACGTATTAATGTTTATAAATATTGTACATATTTTGGCAATGACAATTTAAATATCATCACTAGTTGGCAATAGGCCCATTCAGTGATGCGATCATTTGGTACTTATGTATGTAGCACATGCATATGTAGATTTAATTTGTATATGCTTTAATGTTTGTAGGTTATTTTATTTGCTCTTGAAAATACATTTTCATTTTCGCTAAAAATCAGTGGTTCCGGTCATGATGATGATTTTTAAACTTTCTTTAATTTTTTTTATAAAACTCGTATAAATATTTCAATAAAACTAATATGAAAAAATTTTCTAGTTATGAATGCTTATGAAATTTTGAGAAGAGGGTCTTGAACTACTAACTGAACCCTTTAAAATTTGATAAATTTGATTTATACTTAAATAAAAGATGTGTGTTCTAACATTTTGTCTATATTTGCCAGATCTATGTTCAAAACTTACTTTTCGGGAAGGTCCTTGTATGGAAGCCATGATTATATAATTAAATCCCATAATAAAATATCAAAAAAATTTCTGCAAAGGAATATATGGTATTATTTTAGAGATATTTGTAATTTTTCATTTAATATTTGTTTTAAAATAATTTCTCTTAGAAGAAGATCGACATTGACAATGTTTCTATCGGAAAAATATTATGAACATCCCATTATAGATTATGGTCATATGAATGTTGTATACACAGCGCTTAGTTTGTATGGATAGATTGTAGTTTGTATGGATAGATATACATAGATAGATCAATATGTACCATATTAAAAACAAAAATAAAACTTTATATTAATTATTAGTTTTAGATACCATAGAAGAAAATAACATTCATAATATTGTAGAATATTATAATTATGAATATGTGTTATCTAATAAATAGTGCATAAAACATATTATACAACAAATGAAATATTAATTTACTTGTACGTATGTATGTAATGTAAATATACAAATATAAACTGGCGTCCCTTATTCGAATTCATTTTAAATCAGTTATTGTTGTCGTCAGTGTTTTAATCTGTAATCTTTCGTCAGGCTTGACTTGTTGATGCAAATATTCACTCTTTCGGGCATTTTTGCGGTGTAGCAAGTATTTTGGAAATTTTGAATGTAATAGACTAAAATAAGAATTATAGAAATTATTGAACAAACGATTATGAATGTATTCTAAACCGTAGTTTGGTAACACTTGAAATAGAAATAGTTTGGTTAATTAGCTAACAGGAGGCTTATCTTTTAGCTGATCAGAGCAAAAAAATTTAATTTTAATATTTTGCATTTAAATGTATTAAGGTGTCGGTATTGTAAACACTAAATTATTAATGTTGCGGCGACAATTATCTTTTAGATTTGAGGACTATGAACACAATGATTATGGAAACAGGGTCTGTTTGACTAATTAGAGATTGTGGCAAAGTGTTACTTAACCAGACAATAAGATGGAAGTTTTTAAATTTATTTTTAGATGAATCGACGTTTTTCACGCGTGGAGTCCGGAGGGGACTTGAAGGATTACTTTGATCGAGGTGATATCGCTTCTCGTGAGAATCGATGGACATTTGAGATTGCTTGGGAGGTAGCAAATAAAGTTGGTGGCATTTACACTGTAATACGTTCGAAGGCTTATGTGTCCACAGAGGAAATGGGCGAACAATTGTGTTTAATGGGACCTTATAAAGAGCATTGTGCCCGCACAGAAATTGAAGAAATGGAATTCCCACGTGGAAATCCTCTTTTAGATGCCGTCAATACCATGAGATCTAGAGGCTATAAAATTCATACAGGCCGTTGGCTTGTCGATGGCAATCCTCAGTTGATTTTATTCGATATCGGTTCAGGTGCTTGGAAACTGGATCAATTCAAATCCGAACTGTGGGAAAAGTGTCATATTGGTAAATTTTATATTAACTTTCCTATTTCGTTCCGTTGAATTATTATTATTATTATTATTATTATTATTTCTTTAAGGTATTCCCCACTTGGACATTGAGACAAACGATGCCATTATTTTGGGCTACATGATTGCTGAATTTTTGGAAGAGGTAAAATAATGTAATCATAATATTATCTTAGTATATTTGAATTGAATTTATTTTAGTTCCGCAATCGTGCCATCGATTATTCCCAAGCAAACGATTTTCAAGCTCCTCGTGTTGTTGCTCATTTTCATGAATGGCAGGCCGGAGTTGGCCTAATTGCATTGCGTACACGTCATGTTGAAATCGCTACCGTATTTACGACCCACGCAACTCTATTGGGTCGTTATCTGTGTGCTGGCAACACAGATTTTTACAATAATTTGGATAAATTCGCAGTGGACGATGAAGCTGGTAAGCGTCAAATCTATCATCGCTACTGTTTGGAACGTGCTGCCACCCATTTGGCTCATGTGTTTACCACGGTCTCAGAAATTACCGGATATGAATCTGAGCACTTGTTAAAGCGTAAGCCTGATATTATTACGCCAAATGGATTGAACGTTAAAAAGTTTTCCGCTATTCATGAATTCCAAAATTTACATGCAATGGCCAAAGAAAAAATTAACGAATTCGTTAGAGGTCACTTCTATGGGTAAGCGATTTAAGATAAAAATAATCATCTTGTTATCGTACTTTGATTGAATATTCTTATATATATACATAGACATATGAACTTTGATCTTGATAAGACTTTGTACTTTTTCATTGCTGGACGATATGAGTTTGGTAATAAGGGCGCTGATATATTCATTGAATCATTGGCTCGTCTTAATGCCATGTTAAAACATGAAAAACCAGATACAACCGTTGTAGCGTTCTTGATTTTCCCCACTAAAACTAACAATTTTAATGTGGATTCATTGCGTGGTCATGCGGTAGTCAAACAGTTACGTGACACCATCAATAACGTCCAGCAGGGTATTGGCAAAAGGTTGTTTGATTCGTGCCTCAAGGGTCATATTCCTGGAACTGAAGAGCTACTTACAAAAGACGATTTGGTAAAAATTAAAAGATGTATGTATGCTATGCAAAGGGATAGTATGCCACCAGTTACAACACATAATATTGTAAGTACAACCATATTGTATATAAATGGCAAGATGTTAATTTTTAATATACGTTTACACACTGATCAAATGAATGCATAGGTGGAAGATTGGAATGATCCTGTCTTAAGTGCAATCAGACGGTGCCAATTGTTTAATTCAGTTCATGATCGTGTTAAAATGGTTTTTCATCCCGAGTTCTTAACATCTACTAATCCATTATTCGGTATTGACTACGAGGAATTTGTACGTGGTTGTCATTTAGGCGTATTTCCATCATACTATGAGCCCTGGGGCTATACACCAGCCGAGTGCACTGTTATGGGTATTCCTAGTATTACTACAAATCTCTCTGGTTTCGGTTGCTTTATGCAGGAGCACATTAGTGATCCTAAATCGTACGGTATATACATTGTGGATCGTAGATATATTGGCTTGGAAAATAGTGTTCAACAACTGACCAACTACATGATGGAATTCTCAAGACTTAACAGAAGACAAAGAATCATTCAGCGTAATCGTACCGAACGTTTGAGTGATTTGCTTGATTGGAGAACACTTGGCATTGTAAGTAAATCGATATACAAACATATATACGAATTATAACCCATATTTTATTCGATATAATTCCCTTCTTCAACAGTATTATAGACAGGCACGTGTTAAAGCTTTGCAAGCAGTTTATCCCGATTATGTCGATGAAAGTTCTTTGTATGGATCGCGCAGTAATTTGAATTTCTCCAGACCCTTCAGTGAGCCACCAAGTCCTTCATCATCAAGTAAGTGTTGTTAATTAATAAATCCATTGATTGTTGCTTCGTTAAACGTTTAATTTAATCTTACTTTTAGGGCATACAACTCCTGCTCCATCGGTACATGGTTCCGATGATGAAGACTCAGTTGATGAAGAAACCGAACTAAAAGAATTGGGCATTAAATAAATCTCTTTTTCATTTTCTGTGTGTGTTTCAACTTTTACAATAATGACCATGACTATTACTTTTTGAATTCTGCAATTTTACGCACACATATTATATAAAAAAAAAACAGGACAAAAACACATATTTTATTACAATCAATTTATTGTTAATTATTAAAAATGACACAAAATTAAAAACTCAACAACATTGATAATTAAGTACCTCAGCAATTTGGAATCCTCAAACATTGATGTACAAACACTTTAAATGAATGAGAAAAAACGTATATAAATTTGTTAATTAATAGAATGCTTATAATGAACAAACCTAGCCGATGTTCACTTTTACGACTACAATTTAATAATGACATTAGGTAAATTTAAAAAAAAAAATATTATATAAATTATTTAAAGAAACAGTAAAAACAATTGATTTAAATGTTCAAGTGGCTTTTATTTATTAAATATCAAAATACATATCGCTAATTTGATGCAATAATGTCATAAGTCATAAGTCAAAAATTTCAAATTTCGACTTATTACTATTTGTATTAGATTGGTGTAGAAGTATTTATTTCTATGCCAAAATAATTCCTCATAACTGAGAAATTATAGGTTATGTTGTGCGGGTTTTGGGAAACAGAAAAAATATATAGAAAAAATCAATTAATTCATGACAAGATTAATAACAATAATAATTAATTTAATGTATAAAAAGTTCATTGTTCTATTTTATACACTAACACAAGAAAACTGCGAAATTTGTAATTTGCCGAAAAATCATTCCAAAAAATTGTTGGAAGGGTCGTTATTTGCTTATGTTTTATTTATTTTTAAAATTTGACTATATTTTAAAATTGTTTATTAGGTGTATAGTCGTAACGATGACTATACTTTGATCGGGTAAATGTTTGCCGACGACTGCGAAGATTTTCATTAAAATCGTTGCCAGCATATTCGTCGTAATTATCATAATCTATATATTCATTTTGCGCTTCTGGCAAATTCTCCCAAGGATTAAGAGTAGTTGGAGTTGCAGGTGATTCCGTACCACTACCTTCTATGTCATAACAGTTTTCACTTGCTGTACCATTCGGCAATCTGCATTTGGTTTTATCATGTTGCCAACCATCCACCTTCAAATCTAAATCATCTAAAATAAAATCATTGTCTTCAGGAGGAGGTATCATGACAGGATACCACGGTGAGGGATACATTTCAAATCTAGGTGCGAAATATGGCATGAAACATTGTCTGCACTGATATGGCATGCCTCTCTGCAAAATATAGTAATACGTTAACTGTTGACAACGTCTACATATAGAATGTTCATAATTCTGATTATGTTGACCACATAAAACATATGGCCATGTTGGTATAGATATGCATTTATTTCGTGGTCTAACTATGGATTTTCGACGAGAATGATATGGAACGTATTGTACTGTTTCATTACAAATCTCTTCATTATAGTCATCATTTGCGTCAAATGGCTGGGATTTTTCGCATAAAGTCACACGTTTGGCCATCATTACACGAGATTTACATTGTTTGCTACAGACCCTATGACGTTTGTGGTGGCAACGTTTAGCTGTCGAGAACTGTTTTTCTAGACAACTTGACGAAGATCTCACAACTATACAACATGGGTCAGTATTGTTGTAGCCCAATCCAAATTTACCACCCACCCTCGAAATATTTTGATGAACATGAATTTGGTTTTCATTGTGATAGCTAATGTTACCTCGATGATTTTCAATAATGTTTCGAATTTGATTTGTAAGTCGTATAATGTTTGTTGTATTTAGGGGCGTTGCAGACACTGAATTTATATCTGTATCGTTTATGCCCTGCACAACAATTTCCTCTTTTACAAGAAGCGGACAAATTGGACACTCCTTAACACATGAAACAGTATTTTTAACACCTTCGCAAACTTTCTTGCATTTTTCTAGATTCTCATGGCACTCTTGGTACTCTTTTAACGTCGGTTGGTCATAATGTTGAAGTTGGGTGTGAATTACAATGGGCATACCAGTCATAACATGTTTAGTAGTGTAATTTGAAGATGTTCCCTCAATTATTGTGACATTTTCTCTAGGGATCCCTGCCAGTGTTGAGGAAAAGAAACTGCATAGTATTATAAGCCTGAATACCTTAAAACGTAAAACATTTGAAAATATATTATGATTATTCAAAGGTCTTTTCGTAGTTACTTTGGTCATCATTATTAAAAAATTATTTGACAAATCCGTCGACTATGATTCACTTCAAATATAACCGCATCGAACAAAAACTAAAGCTAAACTAAAAAGTAACTTGTATTTTTAGTTCGATAACTAATACTATTATAGATAGATAAGTTTATTTTGTATTTAATGCAAGATAATTTAAAATAAATTTTTGATGGTTGCACACACTTTTTGAGCATTTTGTTGAGTAACTCTATGTGTACTCTATAAATGCTCGATTTTCGAGCACGTTAAAAAATACAGACAGAATTTTAACAAAACATAGTCACAACGAATCCATATATATATATATATACTCACCATTTAATTATTTGTTAAGCATTGTTAGCTCAACTTATAATCTTATGTGGACCCAGAATATACATATATACTTTATGGGGTCTAAAATTGTAATGGGCAAAAAAGAATCGTATATAATGAAAATAATTATTAGTGTTATAATATACCATTTTTAAAATAATTCGTTTTAATAATATAAATTTATAATCAAAATTTAGACAAAAAAAAACCTATTTTTGTTACTAAAAGTATAAATGAGTACGCAATACTTATCTGTATCAATAGCATTGAATAAGACTTTAATCAAATAGTAACAACAATAGCCGTAATATTCATATGTGCATTCAAATATGAGGAGTCGCAGAATAAAAAATACTGATTTTTTTTGTTGTTATTTTTGTTAGCACTGGGTTGAACTTTACCAGAAAAAATTTTATTTTTTCAGCAAAACATTCTTTTTTTTTCGCACTTTTTCATATTTTTTATTTTAAGAGATATATTTTTCTTAAGAACACATTTGTCAAATGTATATATATATATATATATATATATATATATATATATATATATATATATATAATTGATAACTTTCAGTGCATTTTATGGACAGGAGAAAGCTTGTTATCATTCCCAGTCTCAAATAACGAACATATAAATTCCTAATTTCCCAACAAATTCAAATAATAAAATATGTTGAAAAATACTTTATCAATCTTTTCATAAAGTATGAAAATACATTAATTACTTGTTTTTCTATGTCGAACGAAAATCTAATTTCAACAATACAGTTTTAAATTACAATCTTTAATTTTAATATATGTTTTCAATAAATAAATTTAAAAAATGTATCTGCTGTTTGGCTTCTGCAATACTTCGAAATTATTAAGTTACTGAATAGCTTCAACGTAATTAGTTCTTATAAAGACATTTAAGTAATGACTTTCTGAATAGCCTACTAGTAATAATATATAGTAAATAGTTTTTTTTTTTAATTTTCTTGCAAAACATCTCAATTGATATACATACAAACATTTTTTGCATTGTTTTAAATGGTGCGCAGTGGGATCAAAGGCATCTCCTAAATAACAGGTCCAATTGAATTGAAATGTATGGGACAGTGTTAAAGGGTGTTAAAGTTGACTACATCGATTCAAAATTTTGTAAAATTAAAAAAAAATTTACTTTTTAAACATCTATCTATAACGATATTAAAGATAGAACTGAAAAAGTTTGATTATGAAAGAATTTAGTTGATTTAAAAAACAGAAATTTTATAAAAATATTTATGACCAACCTATTATATATACACAAAATCTGTAGCTTATATAGGAACTTCAAAAAGTCTAAAAATGCGTTTTGGCCAATATCTGGGTAATAATGAACCGATTTTTTTTTTCAGAAAAAAATTTTAAAGTAAGATTTTGAATATTTCGTGCAAAAACGAAGTCGCTAGCTCGTATAGGAGCGATACGATTTTTTGGGAGTATCTTATTTTTTGCCGATATCTTAATTATTTATTAACCGATTTTGATCATTTTTATTAGCGATTTTCTAAGGAATATTTCCTGTAATTTAATGTATAAAACATTTATATCCGATAACTGGGGCTTTCTAAAAACTGATTTCAACAGACAGACAGACATCTTTATATCGACTTCCCTATCAATAAGGATCCAGAATATATATACTTTTTGGGGTCTAACGTTTTAAACTAAATTTAGATAGAAAATATTGCCAGGGTATAAGTACATGTTTTCCAATGTGAAAAAATTAGAATATGTTAAGCAGTTACGTATGTCGCATATGCATTTTTATTTTTTTTTTTTTTGCGATCGTCATAAAAATATTTTATGACGTGGTCACCATAGTAGTAATAATAATGTTCCACAAATTGATGATTTTAGATATTTAGCTGTTAATATTTCATTGACACAAAGTTTCTTATACCCTACACCCCCATAGGTGCACATTAAAGTGCATAGGTTATGCGCTTTTATGAAGATCAGTTCATAATATAAGAATTTCTTATTTTACACATAAAAGAAATATAGATTCATAATTGGCCCTTTCCTGAGTTTTGGTATACATATGCAATGGTGTAGGGTATCATATAATCGGGCTTGATTGACTATACCTTTTTGTATCGTGTTTGTCCTAAAAATGCATGATTTTTCCATCAAATATTTGTTCCACAAATAATAAAAATTAGTTTTTGTAATCTTTTAAAATTATTACAACATGTATTTATTTTTTTGATGTACATTAGGGCGGGTCGAAAAAAATTTGTGCCCGTCACCCCCTAAAATGAAAGAATTCTTAATCAGGCCTCAAAATATCGCCCTTTTCGTTTTTTGTGTATAACGGCGCCATTTTAAGTCCGATTACAGAATGTAATACATCATTGTTAATGGTTTAGCAACTGCTTCAGATTTATCTTTAATGATTTTTGAATCTGACATCGAATTCAGAATTTACTTCTGGTATCTCGGATACATCCATATAAATCCCACTTCCGAAAATCACTTTTACGTGCATAAAACCCATACGAATGATGAAATTAATTTGAAAATTGTTGATTGAAATTACACAAACAACATTACCAACATTTATGAGAATCGGTTCTTAGATCCCTAAACCCACTTCCGAGAATCGTCCAAAAGGCATAAATGTTAATATAATTCTTTATGCAATTAAAAAAAAGTCCTTCATTCATTTTTAGACGTGCGGGAAATAATTTTGTGTCAAATTGATCTCAATATCTTTATTAAATAAATATCGTCAATAAATTAAAAAAAAAAAAAATATTGCATGACATATTTTATTAATCGATAAATTTGAAAAATTTTTTTCTAAAATTTACAATTTTCGACCATCGCTCCAAATTCATTCTTTCAGCATATTACAGAATATTTACAAAAAAAAAATACGTCATATGTCTTATGAATTATTCCCGAAAATGAAAGAAAGTCGCTGCAATAATCAAAAATTTAAAATTCAAGGGTAAATATTATTTTAGCTATAAAAATAAACTTAGGCGAGTAAGCTTATGTTTAGAAATTATTATCGTGTTACATTTCAATTTGATCTGATTAGTAGTTTAGGAATACTAAATTATTACCATAATTTGCGTTTGGCTCCACTGTGCAGCGTTTACAAATTACTGCGTTAGCAGTCTTAGAGAAAAATTTTGCAGCTTTAATTTTGTTCAAATTATTTTTGTATACCACCGTACATTTAGCCCTAAAAATTATAATTTCCAAAAACTTAGACTGTTGGTTTCAAATTTTTGAGCTTAAGTTAAATTATGTTTATTATTCCGTATGTAATATGCATAAATTTCCATCTAAAAGTCTCTCCAGCTATGTCCATATATCTGTCTGTTGAAAGCAGCACACAGAGAGGCAGAATAGAAAATGTTTTGAAATAAATCTGTAACTTCTGATCGGTTTCTTGTTATATTTGTGTGAAATTTGGTATAATCGTAGCAAAAAAATGTACAAATGTTTAGTTTGCAATGGGGGCCTAACAGACACCTCAGGGTCGGGGCTAAGAGGCTCAAAGTAGGCTACCTCAGACATAAATAATTTTTAATCGCTTGCCATTTTTTTGTTTCTCGTCCGATTCCTAATATTATACGCTGAGATAAGATCTATAAAAAAAAAAAAAAAACATGCAAACAGGCAAAATTGAAGTACTTAAAAAATCAATCGCAAATAAATCAAAAACTGTAAACGACAAATGGAACATGTATACATGTCCTATTTTTAATTTTTGTATATTAAGTTCCATGTATTTCTTTGTATAAGCATAATTGTTGTTCAAAGTTCCCAAACATAGAAAAGCGACTAAAGGCTTTTGGCATTCTTCTGATCTCATTCCATCATATAAAAACTAATCGGACTTTGAGAATAAATATATTCAAAACTTTTTTATTGTTGCACAGATTTTCAACAGTTACATACAGGATAGTAAACTTTCGATGACACAATTTGTTAATTTTTGTTATAAAAAATGGAGAAAAATTTTGACCAGCTGTAGCGAAAAAACTTTACCAAGATATGTCCAGTAATAATAAAATCAATTATTGTAGTTATTAATATTATCATTTTGATGATTGGAGCAAAATCAATTAATAATTAATTAATATTACAAATTTCGTAATTGAAGTCGATTTTTACTTTTTTCTGTGTGGATAAAATTTGATGCATAGGAAGTAACATTAATTATTAATATTTATTTTAAAAGATGGTGCGACTCTATACACAGAAAATAGCAAAATATATATATAAATAATACATTCAATTAAAACTTGCTTAAATTTGCACCTCTCAACAAAATGATTATATTAATTACTAAAAATTGTAAAAAATTAAAATTA
>MINK01003126.1:0-16739 GCA_001735545.1 Phormia regina
TAGTTAATAAAATAAAATTACCGTAAAGCACGTAATTTCAAATAATTTGAATTTGAAAGTATTATCCCATTGACATTTTATATATCCAGTAAATAATTTTATGATTCAAAATTTTAGTAATAGAAAAAGGAAGGGCAAAATATTAAAACTGAAGATAAATTTAAAAAATGTTTCAATAATTTTTTCGTATTTAACTAATTTTTACTCATATTTGAGGGGTTTTCATACATCGAAATAAAAAAAAAAAAAAAATACAACTTAAATTAGAATTTAATCGGGGTTTCAGATTAATCGGTTTATTTGGCAAATAATTATTCGAGGTTTTTAGTTTATCGGTTAATAACCGATTAATGCCAAATTATTCTATTAACCGAATTGTTTTATTAATACATTTTAGACATATAAATAACACTATTTGTAAAATTTAATCTATTGAAATAGTTATTTAGAGACTTAATGTAGATAATATGGGTTTATCTTAATAGATCTATCATCCATTTGTTTCAGAAAATTTGACTTTAGGCACAATATTTTTAAAATAACTTTTATTATATTATATGTCAGAATCATTTCTTGTTATAAATATATTTTCATGTTCCTAGCTTTATAATCCTTTCCGGATCCAAAGGATATAATATTTTCATAATTCAAAAATTTATAAAATTTTATTCTTTCAATGTCACATTTTGTTACATAATATAGTCGATTATAGACCGATCTCCACGAAATTTGACACAGGGATTTATGCTTACATAAAACTGATTACGGAATAACAAACTTAGTATACCCTCTTTTACCACTCAGTGGAGGGTATAATAAAATTATTTTCGATGGCGGCCCCACACAGAAATTGCAGTAAGTTATTTCTTAGCATTTTCTTTATTGTATGGATTGAAATCCGAAAAATTTATGTTAGTGTAAATATTTTTGTACCAGAAAACATTATTTTTGTATTTGTCAGTTTTTAAAATTGCTAGACTAAAATTTATTTGTTTAATAATTTAAACATATAAAAAAATTACACATTTTTATTTAAAAAAAATTCCATTAAATTTGAGTTTAAAAACTTGTAAAATTCTAATTTAAGTTGTACATTAGAAAGTCCCGAGGAATGCTTTTTTTTAAATTTCGATGTATGAAAACCCCTCAAATATGAGTAAAAATTAGTTAAATACGAAAAAATTATTGAAACATTTTTTAAATTTATTTTCAGTTTTAATATTTTTCCCATATTAAGCTAATTTTCGTTTGAGGGGTCTTCCTTTTTCTATTACTAAAATTTTGAATCATAAAATTATTTACTGGATATATAAAATGTCAATGGGATAATACATGTCAAACTTCGTTTCTCTCTTTCAAATTCAAATTATTTGAAATTACGTGCTTTACGGTAATTTTATTTTATTAACTATTATGTTATTAGTTATCCAATATTCTTGATCTGAGACATTTCAGCAAGCTATTCATGTGTGGAATTTAACGAGATATGAACCCAGAAAATAGGACTTAAAATTAATTTGGTCAATGAAAGGGAAAAATATTAAAAAATCATAATTTTCAAAACCGGAAACTTTTTGCAATGAGGGCCACAAGTAATGGATTTTGTTGTTGTTGCTTTCAATATTACTATATAATCACATAAGCAGATAACCAGACTGTCGTGAACAACCCTATTTTCTTTTTAAATTCAGTGTTTAATTTAATGAATTTTTTTAATAAAATTGTATAGTTTTATATTACATTAAGAACAATGTACAACTGGTCTCTATGGCACCACAATAAATATTGATTCAACACTCTCATATTGCTGACAAAGTTTTAATCAGCAACGCTACTTTTACACTTCCTCTCCTTTATTCTCTCATTTTCTGTTCATATCATTTTGACATTGTGTGCAGTAGTTTTACACTTACAAAATACAAAAAAATTTTGTTTTTATAGATGTGCGAGTACTTCATAATTATGAAGAGCAAATGCTCAATTCATTACCGATTAGGGTGATTTCTTTTAAATAAATCACCCTAAATTATAATGAGAGAAATTCTTGTAGTTAGAAGATTATATACTTTGCTTTAGTTTACTTATTTAGTTTTTCCTAAATGAGTAAATCTCTAATTCATTATAATTTTTTGTATGTTTATAATTAATATAAAATTTTATTAATTTATGTGAGAATTTTGTTTGCTATCTTTGAAAAGCTTATAAAAGTTTTTAAATATAATTTTTCAATATTTTTGCGACAATAATATAGTTTAATAGATTTATTCTTTTGAATAAATCACCCTAAATTATACTGAGAGAAATTCTTATAGTTAGAAGATTATATACTTTGCTTTAGTTTACTCATTTAGTTTTTCCAACAGTAGCAAAACGACTCCTAAATTATAAATTTGTATTTTCTGGCAACACTGCAAATATGAGTATCAAGTAAATAGTTGACTCAAATGATATATTTTGATTTCTACTTAAAAATATATAATTTTTATACAAATTTTGATTTCAGTTCATATTTTGTTACATAACTTCTGAACTAAATGAGAGTGCAACATGAAATTTTGCACAAGCATAAAGTACAGTTATATTAATATAATATAATTTTTTAGCATTTCAAAAATATCGTTTTTGGAGATATAATGTTTTATTTCTTGCAAGTCTTTTATTGGTCTTTGAACTTTCGATCTAAAGAAACTCACTATATATAATTTTTAAGGTAATTTCTTTGTTTCCTTTGTTTTTTCTATAGCTTAGGAGTTTTTAATAATTGGGATTTATTTTAGTCCATAACACCTAAACTAAATACGGTTCCAAGAAAATTTATGTTAACCATATATAATTTTTTAAGAATTTTAAGTTTTAATTTTTTTATCTCCAACTTTGAACTTTCGATGTAAAAAACTATGTATATATCGTTATGAAGGTAATATCTTTGTCTATAATATACAACAACAACTAAAGATCTACCATGTATATTTAAGAAGTTATTAGTAGTTAAATAGATAATCATTTGTAAAGTTCTTAATATTCATTCATTTTTTAAGCCGCCATATTTCCATACCGGGAAGAAACATGGGTCTGAAATTTCATGGTTCGGAAACACTTGCAATGGTCAATGCCTGTAGCGTATTTCATTGAAATCGTTTTGACATGGATTCACTGTAATGTAATATTCTGCATTTGTATATTTTATTTCACACTTTTAACTTTCTACAATTCATTTGCTTAACAATTGGTTAAAATAGTTTAAATACAAAGTCTTTATCAGAGCAAATTTGAACCACTATCCCATTATGTCTCACTGTCTCAGTGGTGGAGGGTACATAAGATTTGGCATGGCTAGTTTTTAATTTAATTTTCGTATAATGAAGGGCATGGTAAATAAGAAAGTGTCGATTTCAAAAAATATATTATCTAGTGTCTGCGAGTAATAGATATAATAATAACAAGAAGTCCGCAAACATTTTGCAAAATTGTTTCATTATCATCCTTGAACTACACATTAGGGGCACCTAATTTGTATACAAAATGCTGAAATTAAATATTTACAGCCTTATTCACAAAAAAAATGTATGTTTGATAAAGGTTTACTAACTTTTTGTATCCATACATTATTTTTTGTGAATACGGCTGTTAATAAATATTTTAAAACCAAAACGCACGATGTAATTGCAAATAACACAAAAAGTTTTTAAAGAATTATTTTTATTATGATAGAAAGATCTATGGGAATGTGTGAATGTGTGAATGTGCTTCTTTTACATACCTCTCTCCGATTATCCAATATTATCAATCACTCTGACTCCAAAAAAAAAAAGTCCAACAGCGTAAAATTACGTGGCAAGCGGTACCATCCTGTTGAAATCACATATCGTCCAGGTCCTTATCCTTAATTTCTTTCCGCATGAGGTCACCATTAACGGTAATTGCTTGACTGCTTTTCTGCCACACTATCGCGAACATCATCAATATTTTCCGCATGCATTCATAGATGTTTTCATATTTCCTACAGACCCGGTTTCCTGAAATTTGCGCGCGAAGTGCACGAAATGTATTTGAACGCTCTACTCAATTGTGCATCCTGCATGGAGGAATTTGTCAAACACTCAAACAAAGAAATATCAAATAAAGTTGGGCACAACACTATTTCATTAAAAATTATTTTTTTCATATAAACGACTTTTTTAGATGTTTGGGCGGAAAGGTAAAATATAAGCCCTATAAAATTAGTTTAATAAATATTAAATTAAAAAAATAATAATAAATAAAAATAAAATTTTATTATGAATTATATTTTTATATACATATGTATGTATAATATGTACTTTTATATAACTGCTATATACGAACATTTAAATTCTTTAAATAAAACCAATTAATTTGTTTAAAGTAGTATACATATTAATAAAGAACACATAAGAAAACACCAAATGTATTTGAAATCTATCTCGCAAAAAAAACAAAAGACTATGATTCTTGACACCTATAACTTGATTGCTCAAGACTTCATTAAGAAAGAAACATGGTCAAAAAGAACTATTGTCAAAGAATTTAATCAACAAAAGGTAAACCCTATTAAATATTAAAACATATACATACATATATATACAAATACGCAGGTGTAGCCATATATCGCACACTAACGCATCACACTAATGTTTGCTAACATGCGATTGTATACTTAGTAGCGTAGATTTTAGACGAAAAGCTCAGTTTGTGATTAGAGTTTGTGGGAAGCGGATGTCAAAGGTTTCGGGTGTAGTAAACCAATAAATCATATATCAAATCTTATATCAAAGGTGAGCAGAGACCAAATATCTTTATTAGCCAGGATTTTGATGGAAATATTAATAAAAAATGTTTAAATAAATAAACGCGCATCATAAAAAAGGTGTTATAATGTAGGAATGTCATATGAATTTTCAACCGTCTGTAAAGACGTTCGAAAGCGGTTTAAGTGAAATATTTATTAAACTATTGAGAAAAATAATAAATAACTTTTAACAAAATAACTTTTAGAAAAAAGCCTTTAGTTTAAAATAACTAATCAAGTTTTAAATAAAAGTGTATAAAATAAAAGCAATAATATTTTCCGTTGAACCACATTATAAAGCTATATACGAAATAAAAAATACATTATGTATTTATTTATGCATATGCTTTCGGGATTTTTTTTTACATTTCTGAAGATCACCCACCGAGCCACAACCAATCATTAATATTGTTTGAGCATCACTAGACCAACAAACTGTCAAGTTTTATTAACTTGCTATGTGTGAGTAACATCTTGTGACAAACGATTCTTTTAAGACAATGTGTCTACAAATATGGTTTATGTTTTAAGTATACCTTTATATTCAAGGTCAATCTACATGTTTACATACTAGTGTTGAAATAAATTTTATAACGGAAAAAAATTAATAATTGAAAATTTGGGAGTGTTTTTTTTTTTGCGTGTACATATACAGTGGTGTGCAGAACATAAGCAACAAAATTAATGTAATCCTAAATGTTGAATTATTATTTTTAAATGTTAAACTTACAACAACAATAATTTAATAACATTATAATACATTTGGGGACTATTAAACAATTGTTCTTTAGAAGATTTGAATTACTACAAAAAATAATAATAATATGAGTTCTCCATATGAAAGTGTGCATAATAAAAGCAACAAAATATCGAATTGTGAAAATAGCCAAAAATTTAAAAACAAAAGAGTAGAACATATTGTCATGTTTAATAAACATCTCAAGTCTTATGTCTTTTTATAATTAAATATTAGTATAATTTAATTGATTCACTATGGCCGGATACGCAACTTTGCGCAATCCCGTATTGATTTATGATTGTACTTTCCTTCATCATACATAGACAAATATTTTATTTTATTCTATGCTTTTAGGTGAAAAATAGAAATACATTTTGTAACTTTATAACAAATTCAAATAGAAATGATTCTAGAGAAATTAATTAACAATTTGATTGCGTTAAAACTACTTAATTTTACAATAAATATAGGGCCTACATTAAACACCATATCAATATGTTGCTATGATTTTGCACACTCTTATATGAAGATTGTAGTATTTTATTCCAGTTTATGTTGTCATATCAAGAGGATTTTTGGTTAATTATCACTTAACATATTGATGAATAATTTTATGAAATATTTTTATGTGGTTACGATTTCCATGATTTAAATTTTCTTAAATCAGCGTAACATCAACACAATTTTTAGTAATAATTAAAAGATTTCTCTAATATTGTAATATTGTATTGTAACAATTTGCAATCTAAATTTGTAAAAAAAAAAATAAGTTCTTAACAATTGTGGTACGTAACATTATTTTGACTTAAGGAAATTAATTAATTTTTTAATACAATTGTTATTTTTTGAGCTACAATTCTAAAAGGGTAAAATTGACGATCCCAAAATAGGAAAGTACCGAAAAACCAATTTAGAAAAAAATAATAGAAAAAAGGTTTCATGTCTTTCTCTAATTTATAGATCATTTTATAAGACTAGTTCTCGAAATTAGAGATCAAGAATAATTGTTAACTTTTTCAGTTTTTATGTTAAAAATCGTTATCGAAATTCAAAAAAAGTAAGTTTTCAAAAATGTGTAAAAAATTCCTGCTGACCCTATTGTAAATTAAATTGACCCGTACAAAACATTGTGAATTGAATAATTTATTTAATGCATATGTATGTAGGAATCTCTTTTTGACATGAAATGTAAAAACAAATATCACCTAGACCTATTTTTTATATTTATTGTATACAAAAATCTTACACAGTTTTTACAAACATCTTGTGTTTTAAAGTAGGGTTATGGACCATTACTGTTTTATTTATAATAATTTTTTTTTTTTTTTTGAAGATTCGTTACTCTTCAAAGCCAAAAAAATATTATCATAAATTGCTGTTACATGACAATATTATCTACTTGTTCCAACATACATAAATACATACATATATACATATGTATATAAAAATTAAGTACTAATGATCATACATATGTACACACACATTAAATACTAATGATCATGTTATGTTTGGTGATGACGTTCAAATAACAATGGGATACAACAGCAATATATTCGTGGTAGTTATTATTTTATTACCAAAAGAATTTAAAAAATGGCGACAATGGAATTTGTTTTCGCATTAATAAGTGTGTATATACATATGTATGTTCTTATATATGTACATTAGGATGATCTAAAAGCATTTAATAAACTTATAAATGAAAGAATAAGTATTATTTTAAATAAAATAAAAATTCATAAATTTTGTAGAAAATAATTGACAATTAGAAAAAAACTAATAATAAAATTCAGTGGAACTTAACCCTAAACTTGAAATGCAATACTTTTAGTTTTTTTTTGTTTACCATCCTAATGTACATACAAGTTATTTACGTTTATTCACATACATACATATATACATACACACATACGTTATCTATGCAAACTAAATTTGAATTTTTAAATATTGCTAATAAAAGAACTGAAGTATTATTTGATCTGATTAAAAAACTCTTAGGTTGAAAGAAATACTATGTCTTTACATTACTAAAGTCCAAATGCATACTTTGGATCATCATTTTAATTTCTTTCTAACAGAATAATCATTACTCAACAGTTTGTTTAGAGAAACAAATCCTATAAAAAGTGCTTTCTTAAATTCTTTCTTTGATATGTTTTAATCTCGTTTCCAAAATATCTCGGTTCAATTATTTCATATACTTGAGCTGGACCATTTTTACCTAATACCTCCAAAAATATGATATACAACATTTTTAACTTTAACAAATAATAGAAAAGCGAATTCTAACACATACTGAGCAAAAAATATTTTGAAATTTGTTTTCATTCTCGCATAATTAAAATTTTAAGGTACTTTCAGACGATAATATTTAGTATTAAGATTTTTCGACAGTAAAATATACGTATTTCATCGGCGTGTCAACAAAATCGAATAGAAGATCCTAAAGTAGTTCACACGGTAACACATATTGTATATTATTCTTGCAAGTTCTTACCTTAATGAAATGCAAAATATTGATTTAAATATTTCTTTTGCAAATATTTTATTGCTTTAAATTTTTGTTTATGAAAAATATAACATGATAATCAAAATTTTTGAACAATTTAAAAAAAAAAAATTAAAATACCATTGGTATTTTCAAAAATATCATAAGCAATTTTTCATAATCAAAAAATTTTTATTCAGACGATAAGTAAATATTTTAATATTAAAATTTTTGACAAATCTTTATATTGAATATTATCGTCTGAAAATATCTTTAGCAACATTTTCAATGATTTTTTTAATAAATAGTATTTTATAAAGTTTGAATATTTTGGAAATTTGACATCGTAAATTATATTTTGGGTATCATAGGAAAGGTCTCACTAAATACTATTGATATATGCATTGATTTAACACTTTATTCGATTATCATCGCGGTTTTAAATGAACTTATTACTTTTTTTCGTAAATTTGTCAATATTTAATCATAACAAGTACTTCCATGCGACTTATTTGCAAAAATTGTTTATTTGATATTTTGGGAACTAAATGCATAAAATTTACCATCTAACTCTTAATAGGTTTATTACATGTTATTTCAATAGAAATAGGATATACCACTTCTATAGTATATTAAAAAATAATATATTTTTGAAAAATTTTCGAAATATGTAAAATTACATGATAAAAAATGTTAGAAAAAGTCTAAATCACAATTTTGTAAATAATAAATAATTATTACATTCATGCTGTTCACACGATGTGCCGGTTTAAACTACAGTGACCGAAATTTTAAAAGGCGAACATAACTTAATGGACACATCATTTTAAAAAATAAAACTTAATTCTTTTTTTGCTAAACTAAATTCCTTATTTTACGATAAATAAAATTGTACTTTAAAATTTTAAAAGAAGGCCAATATTTGCGACACTCTAAACATGGATTATCCTGCTTAAATATCATATGTTTGTCCATATTTTCTTCTAAATAATATATTAACATATCTTCAAACATTTCCACGTTTCAGAAACTTGAATTTATTTTAATAATAAATGAAACCTCCCCAAACCATAACATACCTCCACCAATCTGTGATTTGTATGACTTGGTAATAATGGTGGTGCTTTAGACTATTTTTTCCATTTAATGTTACAATTAGTGTTGCCAATGAATATATATTTAGTCTACCAACATTTTAGAAAAAATCAAACAAAATCAATGGAAACCTACCAAAAGTAATTTTTTTGCCATTTACAAAAATATACTTAACAATACACATGGAAACAGGAACTCTGCACCATGTGGTTTCTCAGTCAATTTGGATACTCGGTATTTATAAGTACCAAATCTTTAATTCTCTTTTACACAGAAAATTTAAGCTGATAAATTTATTTTAATGAAATGTGTTTTATTGGCAAAAATGCATCTTTATGATTAGAAAAAATTAAATTTTGACACTTTCGAATTTTTATAATTAAAAAAGTTAATTTTTGGATAAAATTTTATTTTTTCCAGAAAATGGGATAAATATCTCAATAACTATAGAAGGTATTAAAAAATAATGCATATAATTTTAAGTATAATTTTTGTTAAGATGAAATGCTTTATTTTATAGTGCAGAAACCTCCTCAATTTAGTTTAGATTTTATTTGATTAAGAACATTTAAATTGTCAAATTTCTACCCAGTAAAACTCACTCTAGACAAACTGGATTTGAAACTAATAATTTTTTTACAGTTAATAGATATGAGCTTTTTCAGAGAATGATATATGTACACCTTCTTGCACGGAATACCTTCGAATAGACTATGTAAATTGTCACATACAAATTTATGATTGCTAAATTTTTTCCAATCTAGCTCTTATTCAAATCTACCAAAATTCGTTTCAGCCTACCATCCTACCGAAGGAAAGAAAGGTCTACCAAATTTGGTAGAAATCTACCAAAACGGCAACGCTGGTTACAATCCATTTCCAAAATTTGTTGAACACATCGTTTTCCAACAGGCAAATTTATTTTTTTTAACAATTTGAATTTATTTTTAGTGACTTTAGCTTGATTTGAGCAATTTGGCGTGATTTGAGTTAATTTGGTATTTCTTCTACTTACTTATGGGTTTTGAGTTTGTTTTTTATTTAATATAAAGGTCTTTTTCATCTTCTTGCTATTTCGTTATTTGAATAGTTGCGAAAAGTTGGATTATTGACCGTTCTTCTGGAGTTGTATGTTTTTAACTACCCATTGTGATTTAGAATTCTTATTAAAGACTGACAATGATGCTCAAGAATGCAAGCAATTAAAGAAAATGCAATAATTTAAAAATTTTAATAAATTGAACAAAAGGAAAATGACAATTTTTTATGAATATAATTGCGTATATTAAAATTTCAAGTACTGTATTAACGATATTTGACTTAAATTTGTAGTCTCGTTCAATTACATTATATAAAATTGCAATATGCTGTATAAAAATAAAAAAACAAAAATGTGCCAATTTTGCGTAATTTTCTAAAAATCCATACAATTTTAATATTAAATTTATTTTGAATGCTCCTCTTATTTTAATGTGAAAAATAAGTAAAAATTGCGTGCAATTAGAGAATTAATGTCTTCCCAAATATTGTATTTGGTTAAAAAGCGCACAGACGTGCCAAAAACAGAAAATTCAAATTCAAAATAATAATAATAATAATCATAATCATAAAAAAGTTTGTATCAAGACAAAAGTTTCCTGTATATAATTGTTTGCACAACATCAAAAAGGTGCATAATTGATCCTCGGGTTAGTTTATACTATAAACTTATTAGATGATCGAATGGTATCTAAAGATATAAGTTATTAGCACCTATTAACGTAGTGTATATTAGATTAGTTTTTTTCTTATAATATATTCTATTTAAAAGCTTGTATTTCAAAAATTTTAAAATGATTGAAGTGTGTACTTACAAAGACAATTTTTTCTTATTCTGAAATGTTACATTATTCCTGTTTTTATTTATTTATTTTTTTTTTTAAAGTACCTACTTAAAAATAATATATATTTTTAAATTTCAAAATATATTCAAATGCAAAATGAAACAATAAATTTGTTTTTTCTGTTTCACTTTTGAACTGGTTAAACAACTTAAAAAGTTCATCAAATTTAAATTTATTAAATTGCCTTTAATAAAAACCATTAAAAAACTTGCTCTAGAAGCATTCGTTAAAGTTTCTTATGAACTAATTCAACTTCACACAAAAATAATTGGTCGCAACGCCATTATAGAACTGTACTCGTTTTATATTTGGTATTCGCTTAGTTTCGGGAACCAATAAGAGACTTTTTATATATTTAAAAACGGTATTCCTAAGATGAAACTATTTACGAAAAATTATAAACTGGCAACACTATTATACACGCATGTATGTATGTATGTATGTATGTATGTATGTATGTATGTATGTATGTATATATGTATTATGTATAATTAAAAATACAATAACTGGGTCCATTAAATAACTCATTCATTTGTTATACAGTCTAAATTCAAGTTCTAAATGAAATTAAATTAAAATAAAAACAAGTCTTAAACATAATTAACATATTCGTTCTTTTTTATTTGTTTCAGATATTTTTAAAATTAGTTTAGACACCGAAACCTTCGGATTAATATTTAGGAAAGTACAAAGATATTCTTTGCAAATTTTTAAGTTTTTTTATTTAAAAGAACAAAGTTTAAAAATGGCGGGAATGAATGCTACCAAGGCTGACTATTGGAATTTTCTTTTTATTGAACTAGCAGGTAAGTCTATGTATATATAAGTAAATATTACATTAACCTTTAAAATTTTACTTAAGATCCTCGAACAAACGATTGGTTTCTCATCAAATCACCAGTGCCAACATTGACAATACTTTCAATTTATTTGTATTTCGTTTTATCTTGGGGACCGAAATTCATGAAGGATCGTAAGCCATTTAAATTGGAGAAAACACTAATGGTGTACAACCTATTTCAAGTTATAATTAGCGTATGGATGGTCTATGAGGTATAGTTGCAAAATAATAAGAATATTTTAAATCACTGTGCTAGTGTAAAATTTTACAAGTTTGACATATAAACGTCAAGCTCAATTAAGCGCTGATCGGAAAAAAATATTTTCCTCCTTTAAAAACGTGGTTAACCAGGATCTATTTTAAGTTTTTTCTATCAAATGTTTATTTTTTATGGGTGTGTTTAATTTTTCACCCATAATAATATTTCATAATAACTTGATGTAAAGATGTAAAATTGCTTTTAAGTCATTTTAATATTATTTTTGTATCTTCTAAATAGATTCAGAGTTGTTCAGAAATTAGTATTGAAAATATCATCTATCTAAATCGGACAATTCGTTTTAGAGTTATGGTGAAATTTGATCGTTTAAACGACCTGAACGACTGAAAACTGATTCTTTTCAGAATGTCACATTCCATATATTCCACATATTTTTTTAAAGGAGGAATACCTTGCCGACAAAACGTACAGCAAACATACATACATACATACATACATACATACATACATACATACATACATACATAAAACATATGTACTAATTATTCCTAATAGGGATTTGTAGTGTGGCAAAATTATAGCTGGCGCTGCCAACCTGTTGATCGATCAAGAACCCCTATGGCTTATAGAGTAAGTTAATGCATTCAGTGTCCGAATTTAATTCTTATAAATAAATATATCACTTTTGGTATGTCATAGGAGGCTCGTGGAGTTTATGTATATTACTTAGCAAAAATTACCGAACTTTTGGATACTGTATTTTTTGTTTTGCGTAAAAACGAACGCCAAGTTACCTTTCTCCATGTATATCATCACACTGTTATGCCCATGATTTCTTGGGGAACAACTAAATATTTCCCTGGAGGACACGGTACTTTTATTGGCTGGATTAATTCCTTTGTTCACATAATCATGTATACCTACTACTTTTTATCGGCTTTTGGACCAAAAATGCAAAAGTATTTATGGTGGAAAAAGTATATCACAAACTTGCAAATGGTAAGTCTTACATTTAAAAGATGCATACATACTTATTTAATACAATTAAATTTTTAATTTAATGGTTTGATAACAAATGTTCTACTTTAAAAACTTAGATCCAGTTCTGTATGGTATTTATCCATCAAACACAACTGTTATACACTGATTGCAATTACCCACGTTGGTCTGTGTGCTTCACCCTTCCTAATGCTGTATTCTTCTACTTCCTATTTAACGATTTTTACAAGAAATCATATAAAAAACCAAACTTCGAAAATGAAAAACAAGCAGCACTCTTTGTAAATAACAACAACGATTCGTTAGTAAAAAATCGTAACGATCCAATACCTGTGGAATCCAAGAAGGCTCTGTAATGAGATTGCAAAAATTATTTAAAAAAAAAACTGTAAATACCTCAAAGATAGTATGTACTTATTATTTTGTAAGAGAAACTAAGAAAAATTTTGAAGTTATTTTCAATTTTAATTGTTATCTATGATAATTTGTTACAATAATCGTGCATGTGCTGTAACTTTACTTGTGTATAATTTTAAATGTTTCTTTCTACCTTTAAGTTTACCTACGTATTTAAGGCAATGTTAATTAGTGCTATTTTTTCTCTGCATAGGAGATTTCAATAAATTTTATTCATTATATTTTTTTTATTAAGATTATCTTAGTATCTAGTTATGAAATTGTATTTAGGTTAACTTTTTATAAAATTTAAATTTAAATAAATAATTTTTAAATAAAATTTTAATTTTCAATATGAGAAAAATCAAACATTTTTAATACTCATAATATCGATTTTAAATATTTTCTTTAAATAAAATAATTCCGAAGATGTATTTTATTATTTCGGAATTGAATGAAAAACTTGTATTATTTTTTATTGAATTTATATATTAATTATACGATACTTTTTTATTAGTTAATAGAAAAGTGAAATTAAATGTATCAGTGAAATAAAAAAAAGAAGTTTTGTGAAAATCGACCAAAGGACTTACAAAAACCAAAAATATACAATTTTATATTTAATGTAAATAATATGATAAGAAAAACTCATGTCTTTTTATATATCCCCATTAAAGAATAAATTTGAGATGTTGTAGGAGATAGAAAGATACAGGAGATAGAAAGATACAGGAGATACATTCGGTCAAGTTCGTCCATATAATTTTGCTAAATGTAAAAT
This sequence comes from Phormia regina, assembly GCA_001735545.1. Lineage (NCBI taxonomy): Eukaryota > Metazoa > Arthropoda > Insecta > Diptera > Calliphoridae > Phormia > Phormia regina. Next base: position 14,250 of record MINK01003126.1, read on the forward strand.
AAAATAAAGAGTGAACGTTAATATTTAAATTTTAAATAATTTATTCGCCTTAGAGAGATTATCAAAAATGCGCTTTAGGTTAATTTTTTTAACTGTCGAAAATTTGATAACTCAGAAATACTTGAGCAAATAAAGAGAATTTTCATATGCATCTTTTAGTGTATAATTTAAAAATTATTATTATTTAAAATTAGAAAGTATACTCGTAAGAACAGCTGTTTTACAATTTTTTCATTGATACACCTCGCCTTACTGTCAAATTGTTTTTGTATTCACATGTAAAATTTGTTCGTGAGTATTTTAGTCTTCCTCTGTTTTATTCTCTCATTTTCTGTTCATAGCATTTTGACATTGTGCGCGGTAGTTTCACACTAACAAAAAACAAGGAATTGTTGTTTTTGTAGATGTGCGAGTACTTTGTTATTATACTACGGTATAACCCATAGTATAATTACAAAGTACTCGCACATCTACAAAAAAAAAACAATTACTTAACCATAGTATAATTAGAAAGTATACTATAGGTCATAGTATAATTAGAAAGTATACTCGTAAGAACAACTGTTTTAAAATTTTTTCATTGATACACCTCGGATTTTTGTATTCCCATGTAAAATTTTTCGTGAGTTTTTTAGTCTTCCTCTCTTTTATTCTCTCATTTTCTGTTCATAGCATTTTGACATTGTGAGTTTTACACTAACAAAATACAAGGAATTTTTGTTTTTGTAGATGTGCGAGTACTTTGTAATTTGACTATGGTATAACCCATAGTATAATTACAAAGTACTCGCACATCTACAAAAACAACAATTCCTTGTATTTTGTTAGTGTAAAACTACCGCTCACAATGTCAAAATGCCATGTTGAAGATTACTAATAAAAAATTGGTAATACATTGTACAGATTATTTAAAAAACTATGCAAATTTATTAGGAATGTTATCAAAAGAATGAGATGTGTTTTTCCTTCATTTTCTAAAGTATGTATGGAATAAAAACTAGTGTTTCATTTACTGAATCATAAAATAATAATGTCAATTAAATAGTTCATTGTTGTGAACATACAACATTTGTGCAGTTTATTATTTTTTTTTTCATAAATAAAAAAAGAAAACGTTTAAATATAGCAGAGGATCGTAAAATGTTATGTTTGGAAGGAGGAATTTCAAAATCGCATAAATGACGACATTTTGTGTTTTTTTTTGCCGAAAAACATATAATAATTTTTTTGGCTTTAGACTATATTTCCTCATATCCCAAAGCACGAATTGGCAGAGGGAATGCAGTTTAAAAATCTACAATATGTAGTTAAAAGTTTTTAATCAAAATCTACGGGACTTCGGAAAAGATATCTTACTTTAATAAATTTTTTTTTTATCACAAAAATTTTACTTTAATTTAAAAAATTATAAAAAGTATAAACTCGATTTTTCCCATTATAATTGCATTGCATAGCTGACGTAATTTTTTGTTATACAGAAAAATATTAAAAACAATATCTTTTACAGAACCGAAACTATACCACTTTAAAGTTTATTAAGTCGTTCGAACATTGGCTACGGGAACCAATTATTTATTTAGTTATGTCTTTTTTATATCCACAATAGTACAATGTTTTTGGAATTTTACGTAAATATTTTATCTGTAATAAAATCTTTGTTATTAAAGATATATTAACGAAATTTTCAGTGGATGTAGATTTTATCGTACAAAATGAGAAAGTGACAAAAATTTTAAGATTTTTGTAAAATTAATCCCACAATTCCATAAAAATTCACAATCAATGTTACAATAATCTATAAAAATATTTAAAATTGGACGAGAAACAAAAATTTGGCAAACGATTAAAAAATTTGTATGTCAGAAAAATTTGGATGACGGTTCTGTGCAGTCCGCCTTTAAATCTTAACATTGTACACTCCTCTGCTACGTACATACCAAATTTTATCCAAATCCAACTAGCCAATAAAACGCTTTTTATGATATCTCAGAGGTAAAGTTTTTTCGAGTAGATTTAAAGATTTCCAAGAAATTTCAAAAGTGATAGTAGAGATGCAGTTGAGTTTAAGCTTTGAACTTGGACAATAATTTTGGTTTAGTTAATATTTATACCCTACACCACCAAAGGTGGTTGGGGTATTACGTGTTTGTGCAAATATTGTAACGCATAGAAAAAATGTTCCTACACCCACCTTAAAGTATACCTTTCGACTCAGAATCACTTTTTGAGTCGATTTAATGTCATGATCGGCCCATCATTTCACCTATCCCCCATACAAATGTTCTCCCGGAATACAGTTTTAACACTCAAACATGCCTTAAAAAATTAAATATTTTAATGAAATTTGACACAAATAGCTCCCATATGAACCACTCTTTCGAAAATCACTTTGACGTGCATAAATCCCATAAAAATGTTAATATTAATGTAATATTCGACACATATAACATTTATATAAGTATAAGTGATCCTGCAAAATTTCATTAAGAT
>MINK01003128.1:0-16495 GCA_001735545.1 Phormia regina
ATTTCGAACGATAAGAACAAAAATGTCAAAATCAGTCACATGCTATTTTGCTTTCGACTGTTTGAATTTGTTAATGAAAATTAGGAAAAATACTCACAAGGACATTGCAAATGTTCCTTAATCATGTTTCTAATTCATAAATGACGATTTTGTGTCTTGAAAACAATTAAAAAATAAAAAATAATAATAATAAAAAAAAAAAAATATAAATAAATAAATAAATAAAAAAATATAATTTTTTTTTTTTTTTTTTTTTTTTTTTTATTTTTTTTTTTTTTTTTTGTTTATTTACTTTGTTTAATATTTTTAAGAAAAAAAAAGTTACTCTGAAAGAAAACAAAAACAAAACGACAAGATGTAACTCCATGCGAACGAAAGCGTAGGAAATACAGAAACCCAAATTGATTCGAATTCGTTCGACTTGCTTTCGTTCCCTTTTATTTTCGTTCGACATAGAGAAACAGGCTATAATCGATTTTTGAAGTTGTGTAAATATTTTTAAAGTGTAAAAATTGTGTGCAAAAGGAAAAGTTCATACGACTTTTTCGTTTTAGTTCAGAAATGAATGTATGAAATTTACTATAAGCGTTAGCAACAAAACACAGCTATTTTGTGATTTTATTAAAATTGGTACTTTTGAAAAAGCTGTTACCTTCTAAAAGTAATAGTAGAATTTTAAATTTTTTCTTTGCTTTGCAGCGTCATTTGTGTTATCATATTCATTGAAGCTTTAGTGAATACTAAATGCTTTTTTTTAATTTTTAAAATTCTTTTAATTCCTTTAAACTGAACTAATTTATAAAATAATCTTCTAATAATAAAATATAATGGTAATAAATTCTTCTTATATTTTCAGATTATTGTTATCCTACACTTAAGCCTCGTTTTAGCCATCGAAACTAAAAGTGAATTAACACAAAATGTCACTTCAACATTAGAGGCTAATAATAAAACATCGCAACAACCTATAGCAGAACCTCTTATACGTTTTCGAAGACAACCACCACGTACTATAGTTAAACATATAGTTAGACCAAAACGTTTTAAAATGAAACGTGTTAAGAGACCAAAAATCAAATACACATTTGCAGAACCACCACATCCACGTCCAGCATATTTCAATCGAAAACCAACAAGCGTTAAGAAACCCACATTTGAAACTTCAATATATGAAGATTTTTCTCATATGAATGTGGAATCGGCTGATTTTGATTTACCACCCTCAAGCTATGAAGCACAATCAATGGATTTAGATTTGTACAAACACTATGAACCTTCAGTAGAGACTACGTATAAGGAGATACAAAAGCCACCTGAGTATTCATATACTGCGCCAGAAATCAGTTTTAAAGAACATTCGTATACAGAGGTAAGGAATACACCTACATATACATATACCGAACCAGAAATCAAATATAAAGAAACAACAAAGCCAACAGTTACCTATACTTATGCTCCCGCAAAGACAAGAAAACCACATACCAAATATGGTATACCAACAGAATATACTTATACTACTGGCTACGATAAACCCAATGATAATAAATATACATTTGAGGCACCGGCTAGTAAACCAGTTTATAAAGAAGCAGGAAAACCCTTTTATAATGCACATGGTAAAAATGAATATTCATATAGTAAGCCGGCCAAAGAAATACCGCGTATACCTGCTACTACTTATGGGGTACCAGAAGTTCATATACCAGTAACTGGTTCAAATGATTACAATAAATATTCTGTAATTGAACAAAAACCACCTTATGCAAGTTATACACCAAACAAAATAGAAACATATCATTTTGCTGAACCTCCTCAACCAGAACCAAGTGTTGAAATTACATATTCTCCTTCGTATGAAATCAATATACCTTCCCCAGATGAAAATTCATATTCCGGTGGAAAATATAATGTGCAACATCAGCCACCACCGCAACATGCTCCTAGTTATGACGATCATCAGCCAAGTTATCAAGATCATCCCACATATGAAGAACCTTCACAAGAATATCATCCTCCCACAAACCACCATGTCTATGAAGGTGCGCCTCAGAAAAATTATGAGCCCACAGGTCCTTCATATCAAGAAGGTTCGGATACTAATCAACCAGCTAGTTACCAACCAGCACCGCCCAGACATGAATCGCTTGGTATACCACATTCACAGAATCTACCTATTGATGTTAATCATAAACAACCTCCCTATGATTATCCAAAATCTAGTTATGAAGTTCCCATATATGATCCCATACCATTTGATTCCTCTAACAATGAAGAAAGAGAAATTTATCCACCCCAGACATTGGATCATATCAACAGGCAACAGACGCCAACAAAAAAGGATTTCCAAGGGCAATCGAGTAATTTGTCCGAACAAAGACCAGCACCAGAAGAAGCAACACCTGATAATAGGCCACAAACAATGGTACCAAATCATCAATCTCCCATAAATCGTTTGCGTAGACGTAAAAGAAAACGTACCAAGGGTTCGTCTACCACAGTTTCCACAACGAAACATATATTAGATGTTCCCGAATTGGAAGAAGCTTTTGAAAAGGAAAATCGTAAAAAGTATCCCAACACCCAAGAACCCGAACCAGATGAATCACATCGTATAGAAAATATTAATAATCATAATAGTAATAATATCAATAACAATTACAACAATGGACCTTGGAATCCCATGAAAATACGTACATCACCTATCATGGCAACTACACCCAGCACCACCTCGGCCATTAACTCTTCAAGTTTGAAAAATAGGCGTTATCATTATAAACCGCAAAGAACCAGCAGCACTACCACCACTACCACAGAAGCTGCTCCTCCAGCTAAAGTTGAAATAATTTCTATAGAAAAATCAAGATCAAAAACATATTATGATGGAGTGGTTTCTACGCCTAAAATATTTAATACAAATTTCTTGAGAAATCGTTATAGAACAGAAAGAACTTCGACCACAGAACAACCGCAAAAGAAATCAACAAATGAAAATAAATTGACAAAACGGACAACAAAAAATGTTTTCGATACAACAATTTTTAAGAGTCCCCTAAACGATCGGGATGTTTATCACAATTTACCGAAAAATCATAAACTATTTTGAAATTTAAGTGACGAAATTTATTTATTTATTAATTAGTTTCTAAGTTAAATTATATAGAAATAAAGAAAATAATATAATTCGTAAAACCGTTTTTAGAATTCATTATTTACAATTTAGGTCCTCATATTGTAAAATGAAAATGAAACGTTTTTAAAAGAATGATTTAAAAAAAAAAAAGTAAAATTCCCTGTATTCTTCATACAAATTTATAACTTTTGTAAACGTTTCGTTTTACTAAGTAAGGGCATTAATTTAGAAAAGAAGTAAATTCGAATTGATATATTTTTTCCTGTTTTACAAGAAATAAATCGGTTCAATAATAACTGAGATATCGGGCAAAATGCATTTTTGGTGTTTACTATAAAAACGATTTCTCATCACTACACCAATCTTTCATCGTTTCATTTTTTTCGCGATAAAACCGATTTTTCTCTTAAAATAACGTTTTTATAAAATATATATTATCTTAAAACCAAATATTAGTACAAAAACGATATTTCCTCCCAAAATCCTATTTTCGCCACAAAACATATTGTCGTATAATGGCTCATATTGAGCGATGATTTTTTTTTTTATTTATTTGAATTTATTCATTCGCTTAAAATTATTTACATTATTTTATTTTAAATCTATTTTATTTTGTGAGCCACCCTAATGTTTACTTAATTTGTCTTATGTACTTGTTTATTTATGATTCTTATGTGATATTGTTGTTCTTTTTTACATCGATCTTACTTGCAATATTTTCTTTCATTAAGTTGGAAGCGTTATTTGATACTAATGTTTTATACAAATAACAAATTTAATGGTTCACAAGAAAATAATTATATTAGTTAAATTAGTTCATATGGGAAAAGCACTGCGGTAAAGAATGTCATAATTGTAGTTTCATATTTTATTAATTGTTTTAGTTTTAAATAAGAAATAAACGTGCAACGCACCGCACCGCACCGAGCCGGAATTTATGAAATTTTTGTGTGTTTTAATTCGATGGAGTAGGAAAGTTAAATTCGGTCCTTACTGGCAACAGTCACAATCAGCAAATATACAAAACAGAATTTCAATCGCAGAACAAAGTTTTCCAGTATAAACTCAAAAAACTAGATTTTTCATCACACAAGAAACGTTGAACTTCAACATTAATTTTTTTATCAGTAAATCGATTTTTCGATTACTAAATTTCAACCGAAAATCTTTCGCCAAAAAAAAAAAAAAAAACTGATCATTAAAACCGATCTTTTGCAAAAAAAAAAAAATAATAATAATAATAATAATCTCAAAACCATTTTTCGTCGCAAAATGCCAAAGTATTATATGAAATTTAAATTTGTTTACATATATAGTGTAATGGCCATTTTTTCCTGTATATTATAAATCCAATTTGTAAGATATTTTCTATAAATAAATAATATTTCCGCAAAACACAAAAATTCTATGTATGGAAAATTCTTTAAACTCACAAGTCTGGAGGTTTAAGATAACAATTTGTAAAAAAAAAATGCAAAAATTCTATTTATAATTCTTAATCAATGAAACAAGAACTTATTTCAGATTAAAATTTACTTATAACGTCAAAAATCGCTAGAACAAAATATGCAAAATTTTAGATTTCTTTAAAATAACTATACACTTTTAGCAAATTTATATTTTAAAATTTCACACTGATTTTAAAATGTAATTTGGAAAATTTCTTTGATAATACGATACTTCGGCTTCACTGAAATAACGTTTCGAGTATGCCTCGAAAAAACGTCACCTTTTGGAAACATTCACATTTTTTCTCTCCGGGTTTGTGTACCTCCTACAGCATTTCTATTGAGACCACATTAACGAGATATATTTTTAATTTTGCAATACTCAAAACGGCGTAAAATCCCTAATGAAAAAACTCACGACTGTTGAACGTTTTGAAACTTGTTAATGGCATGCTAATTACATCTACAAGTATTTTAGCCTACAATAGAAGAATTGAACACTTATGCTATAATCCGCGATGACAATAATCAAAACTTATTAGTTTGTTTTCTGGATTTTTGGACTTAGAGTGTATGACGATAACATATGGATTCATTTCAAATCTTGAATGTATTTTACGTTACACAACCAAAAGATATTTAAAAAAGTTAAAAGAATTAAAAGAATATTTGAGATTGAAGGTTGGTTTAATAAAGGTAAACGTAAAAATCATACAAATCGGATATTTTCGCTATAGCTAACTTTGCTTTAAACTCTATTTTCTACTACAAAATTTATAAATCTACTTACAATTCGTTCCATAAAATTTCTCCACTTCTTACTCGTGCTGTACATTTGAAAATCATTGAAAAACACAGGACCCGAAGAGGTAGGTGGTAGATCGGGTAAAACTGAATCCAAATTAAAGACATTGCGACATTTTTCTATTAAAGCTTTCATGACCGGCATGAGAAATGAATATTCTTCGGGATTGCCAACTTAAAAAATAATAACAAAAAAGGGACAAATTAAGTATTTTCGTTGTATCAATATAACTCTCCAAAAGCACACTTACCTTCAATAGCACTATCCAAAGCTTTGTTAATAGAAAATAGTAGGTAAGCCAACTCACTAGGATTTTCAGTGGTGCGACATTGTAATATAGCATGAAGTTTAGCAGTAGCCATTGCCACTACACCAGGATTAGGATGATGAGAGCATTTTAAGAGTAAGCCCAAACATAATCGTATCATATCAGACCAATCATCTGAAGAATCTGATTGGAATATCATTAAAGCATCGAGTAAAGCTAAAACCCCATCCAACAATTTAGTGGAACATTTTTTGGATTCATCTTCGTTAGAGCCCAGAACCACTAAATCATAAATCATGCGCAAAATGTGAGAAGCATTCTGAAAGGGGAGTTATTATGAAATTATAAAAATGGTTTTAAAAATTTTGAATAATTTGAATATTAATATTTTTGATAAATTACCTCTTGATTAATTAATGTCTGATTGCCATGTTCAGCTAAATCAAACAGAGAAGCCTGAACAGCCATTTCTAAAATACGCAATCTCAATGACAAATGAGAGGCCATTAATTCATTATTTAAAGCTAATAAATTAATACAACCCAACACTTGACCTCTTTCTTTCCAACACTCGGGATGATCATTGGGAACACCACGCCAAAAGACAGTAAATAAAATATTTGATACCAAATATACCAATTGTTCTTCACTATCTACATCAGCTTCAGAAGAGAATTCTAAATTACTCTCAATAGAATCGCCTTTTTTAGCAGCACCTCCAGGCGATTGTGATGAACTATTAGAGCTAATAGAATCTGCTCTCTCTTTTAGAGAGCTAGTGTCTATATTTTCTGTCGATGAACCCAAAGTCAAAGACTCAAAAGTGTCTTGTAAATCGTGGGTAGTTTGTCTTATAACAGAAAACACTGAAGAGACATTTTCCACCACTACACCCGAAACTGATTCTGCTAATTCCTTAAATTCCGATTCTAAAGCATTGGCTGCCTCCGAAACACTTGCATGAATTTCATTTAGTATTAAGCCACTATCACTTTGTTCAGGATGATCAATTTCCATTTGTTGTTCACAAAAATTAATAAGATCTCCTTGATTATCAAATTTATTTTCATCCTCTAGTAGAACGTCCAAATTAATGCCAAAACTTTTACGTTTTTCTTCGTCAGGTTTGACATTTTCTATGGGCCGGCGAATGAGTAAACGAGCAATAGATTCTTGCCATCCTGGCTGTTTGGCTATGGCTTGTGGTGAATTTTGTTTGGTAAAAGTACATTGCAACAAACGTTTTGCTACCTCTAATTTAACAGCCAAATCGCATGAGCTTACATGATGAACTAAGAATATTAAGCCACAATAGTCCACTTCGGTATTTAACATTTCATCGAGCATGTGAAAGAGTATGGTGGAACTCAGTTGCATGGGTATAGTGTAGGAGAATAGACCGGGGAAGAGAGAAGCATCTGTGATGGCATCATGTAAACGTATGATTTGTTTGTATTTAGCCTGGACACGGGAAGTGGATAAAAGGCCGCTGATAAACTGAAAATATAAATTCATTATTAGAAGAGTAATTCATTTTTAAATAAATTTTCATAACTGAACTCACTCTAATGGCAGCCTCTTGCAATTCACAGCTATAACTTTTATCCATAAAATAGTTGTATATCAAATTGGCTGTTTGGGGCTCATGCAACAATAATATCAATTGATCTCTACAATTTTTTCCCTTTATATGCATTGTCATCATATCCAAAAATTCTATTAAAATATGATCTTGTTTAACTGAAGCCAAAAATGCTATAATTGTTCCAATCTCTTTGATATTAACATCCTTTTGCAAATAAAAACGTATTATGGCAAATATGGTAGAACGTATAGTTTTGGCATCTTCAGCTGTAATACTTTCAGGTGTACCATAGTATTGACGTATAACATCTAGGAAAAATTGTATACCAAACTTTTTACGAAAATATTTACGATCATTTTTGATCATGGCACCCAGATATTGTACATGTCCCAAAGTAATTTGGAAAGGCATATGAACCCATATATTAAAATTAAAAGCTATTGAAGTATAAAGATCATCGAGTAAAGGTACATTAGATTGTCCTGTTGAGGATTTGTGACCTTGTATAGATTCCATAAACAAATGGGTGGCCATTAAAGCATTAACATCAAACATTTTAGCAGGACACTTTTGTAGCATCATGCCTATTATTGAAAGGCATTCGCTATTTAGTAAATTCTCTTGATTATTGTCATGTTCGTGAGTAAGATAACGCAAGAAACACATAAAACTAGCTATAGGAAATTGTATCATTTTCCATTCGGTATACGAATTTGAAGATAAAACTTCCCAATCTGCAAATTCTTCGGTGACAGGAGTTTTCAAAGATTCTGCAGTATCTTCATTGGTTTCATCTGCTGCTGCAGCTAAAGAAAATTCCGTATTATTTTCTTTTATAATACGATGTAATATGGGCAATATAGCTTGTATGCCACCCACACTATTGATAGTATCTCTTATTTTTACAATATGACAATGTTGGGCCTGTACTAAACCCAAATATTTGCCACTGGGTATTAAATCCAAACAGGTATTATGTGTATAAGCAGCCGGCGAGTAACAGAAAACAAATCTTGATGTCAATTCTAAAATATCATTATCTTGTGAAAAGATAGAGGTAAAGTGAATGCCGGCATCAAATATAGTTTTAAGACTTGTGGTGGGTTCCGCCAATAATACACCACCAATTTGTCCATACAGACATTTCTGTTCACCAAATACTGTTTCTTGCATGCCAACAGGAAAATTCTTTACATTTGGATCAAAAGAGGTGGATTGAGTTCTCAAAGGTAAAGTGAAATAATTTGAAACCTAAAAAAAAAAAAATAAATAATTAAAAGATTTTATACAACAGTAGATTACTTAAAAAACTTACATTTGTAGACAAAGTTCTTTCTAATAAACTGGGCAACATGCCTTTGTAAGATTGATTAGTATCTTGTGAAGATGATCTAGGCATAACCGAGCTATTACTACTGTTAGCACTTCCTGAGGCATGGGGTTTAATTTCTTGCAATGCTGAACCCACGGAACAATAAATGAAGGGCTGTTAATTAAATTAATATTAAATCAATGACTAAATATGTGCTAAGTTTTTCGAATATTAATAAATTACCTCATTTATTGCTTGAACTTTTAAAGTGGCACTTATTTTTTGCATAAAGTCTATATAAACATTTATCTGGCTATAAGAGAAAGGTCTTTTCGGTGGTGTAATAGCCACTGTCACATAATGCCATTGGCCATCCATTAAAGTACTAGAGGCTACCGAAGATGTTAAGTATTCACGTTTTGTTAAGGCTGCTACCACTATATTGCCATTGTTTTGTATGAAAATTTCAAAACCTGTATTGCTGCCAGTACGTAAACTAAAATTTCAAAAACAAATTTAAACATTTTGCATGTAATCTTAAAAACTGATCACCCACTTTAATAACATTCTCCTGCAATTAGGTCTTTGTTCTTGATCTCCTCCTTCAGTTTTAGTTTTAACATCTTGTGGTTTAAGTTTATTGTCCAAACGCAATAAAATATGAAAAATAAAACCATAAGCACCAGACATAGACCAATTTTTAATATCGGTGACAACAATACCATCACCAGATTCACAAAAATTAAAATATTGAGAACACAAATTTGTGCTAGTCAACGATTGCAAAGAAACACTAACAAGGGTCTAAAAAGTAAGACAGAATATTAAAAGTTATTTTAAAAATAGGTTTTATGTTAGATTTCTTACTTACTTGTAATAATTGTTTGGAATAAGGAAATTTACTTTCTTTTCTTAAGAGACTAAAAATACTTTTTAATTCTATGGGAATAATACTTAATTTACTAAGTTCTTCTATAAGTTTAATGTAATTTTGTATACATTGATCGGACAATTTATCATAACGATGTAAACACAAACATATAGATTTTATAATACGACTTTCACAAGAAACACATTTTCTGAAAAAACAAATTATATATTATTATAAATACAAAGCTGCAAAAAAAAAATACTCACGTTCCATAATTATCAGTACAGGCTTTTAGAATTTTCTCACTTAGATACGTTTGTTCTCTAACATCCATTTCGGGCAACCATTCTATAAGTTTTGTCAAAACTTCAGGTAAAACTATTAAACCCACCGCTTCATTATAAGCCAATTCTATAGCTGCTTCTAAAAGACCAACCGATGGTAGTCCTACTTCCATTAGACCATTAAATAGTTTACCCACTTTATCATAGTAACGTATATGTTCCGTTATTCTTACAGAATTACGTGTTATGGAAGCTAATGCTCTAATAACTTTTATCAAAAGTTTTGCATAATTAAGATTCCAATCTTTAATGTATTTTGGTATTGAAATTAATATATCCACCAAATTGGTTTCCTCAATTGCTTCACAAATAAACGAAGAACTATGTACATCAGATAGAAATACATTGATATTATCTACAGATGAGTCAAAAGCATTAACATCTATTGTCTGATCATTGGGATCATTGTCATGAGGTGAGGAGCCTATATCGAAAGTATCACCGGTTGTGCGGTGAAACATGTCAGTTTTTAAGAGTTCATCCAAAACATCACAGTAAAGTTTTATAAGTGTTATTAGATCTATTTGGCGCTGGAAGAGGAAAATATAAATGTTAACATTTTGGTACAATATAAAATAAATATTTAATTAATTACAGGAATTGTTTAATTTAAAAAGTTTGTATTTTTAATTATTTTTCTTACAATTTTTGTCAAGAATCCATTTATATATCTAACAAGTACTTGAAAAATGTTTATATTTGAAAACTTTAGAAAATATGTTTTGATAAATTTATTTTATTTTATTTTTTTAACATTTTCTTTTAAAACTGAAAAATTCGAAATAAAGTTAGAATTTCTTTGTAAGATCAATAAGAAAATCAATTTAATATTCTTTCTTTAAAATATTCAATATTTAAAACATTTTAATATATTCGAATAATTTCAATAAAAAAAAACTTAAATAAGAACAAAAAAAATTGATTTAAAATTTTTAGAATTATTCAAAAAAGTTTAACTTTGTTTTTAATTAAAAAAAATACTTAATATTGAAATTTTAAGCAATTTTGACTTTTTCGAAAAAATTCGAAACTAATTTCGAATTTCAAAATTCTATATGTTTAAAAAATTTAATAGTTTCTCTACAATTCACAATAGATACATACAAAATACAATACAAATACCTAATTATAAGTAAATCTTAAAATAGAATTGAAATTAATTTAGAAATATGGAAACTTTGTTTTTTTTTTTTTCTTTTTTGGTGAAAAGGAAAATAATTAAAAATAGTAGCATCATCATGCATGTATTATAGAGAGTTACACACAAACAGCTACATTACTGTCTCTACCGTCGTCTGATATTGCACATGGGTGCAACATTAGGGATTATTAAAGAAACTAAATTTAGGAAAATATATTTTTGTTTATAAACAATCAAAATAATTAAGACATTTTCGAATTAAAATGTTTCGAATATGTAAATGAAATACAGTACACTCGCGAAAATCTAAACATTCGATAACGTGAAAAAAGAATTTTTACATTGTCTATTCTAAAAAGTTAATAAAAAATAAGCTAAAAAACGTGAACAATTTATTTTTCTAATTTTTAGTGTTTTATAAATCCTCGATTGAGAATAAAATGTTTTTGTTTCTAATTTTAGTAGTAAAGTTTTAGTCTACTAAAAATATAAATAATAATAAACAAATTTTGGCATTTTGAAAAAATTCTAAATTCACTAAAAATTTTCAAAAATTAACCAAAATTAAAAAATTGAAAAAATACAATTTTATAAAGTAAATACAGAAATTCAGTCACTAATTTTATTATCGGTGTTAATAGAGATTAATATTTTTGAGAAATATTTTAATAATTAAATTTTTAATTTTCGTCAAATTTTAAATTATTTATAATAATTCATTTATAAAAAAAGAAAACAAGCAAAAATTTACTTACTTCTTCTGGACTAGATTTTTGTAAAACAATTATCATTAGAGCACAACATCTTAAGGTTACAATACGTAAATCACTTGATGTTTCCCATTGCGATAAAATTTTTATTAAAACCGAAACGGTAGCTGGGCAAATAGCTCTCATGCCATTACGCTATAAAAGAAATAACAAATTCATTTAAAATAAGTAAATAATTGAAAAAATGATTACAACACTAAAGGACAATTACCAAAATACACGCACACAGATAACAAATTACTAACTACCATATAAAAACATTTCAAAGGGGTTTTTTTAAATTTTCAAATATTAACAACTTTTCAATTTAAAATTAATTTCTATATAGGCCTTAAAATTAAAAAATGAGACCTTAAAAATATCATTTGAAATGTTGTATAAAATATATTTTTTTGAACTTACCAAATTATCACATGTTTCAACACCATCACCAGATTTTTTTTCATTTTTATAATTAATTGCAGCTAAAGTTTTCTGCAACATTTAAATTACATTTTACATAGAATTATTTCACAAAATATATATTATATTATACCATAACCAAAAAAGCAAATGTTATTGACATTAAATAAATTAAATTAAATTGTAAAGATTTAATAAAAAATGAAGAAAAAGCACAAAGAATTTTATTTAAAAAACAATAAAAATATTAATAAAAAACAAACCTGAGATCCACATATTATAGCTCCTAAAATGTGTATTAATGATTCACCAATATCAGGATATTTAGTTATATCATTGTGTTGAAAACAATCTGAAATTAAAATAATATAAAATAATAATAATAATAATAATAATTTAATATAAACTTACCATAAATAAAAGGTATTATTTCCACATGAACGCTATGTGGTTTATAGGGTAATTTTTTATAATCGGCAAAATTATTACGTAAAAAACTACGCCATGTCAAGTAGGGATCATACATAACTTCTAAAAACTGTGAAAAACTACGAAATAGATGTGAAACCTCATTTGAAGTAGTTTTTTGTTCAACACACTGCAAAAGATTATAAGAAATATAGGATTCAAATATTTATAATAACAAAACTATGTAGATATGTATAGATAAGTAATCTAATGGTCTATAAATACATTTATTCGATAGATTTTAACCATAAAATATAAATATTTGAACAATATTAAATTTGCAATATTTTACTGCAATTTAACTTGCATACAAATACAAAACTGTGTAGGACATCAAAAATTATTTTAAAATTTCGACTTTAATTAAATCAATCAAAAGAATTAAAATACATCTAATGAATATCATTAATTCAAAAAGATTATTTTCAAAAGATTAATTTCAAGAGTGAAATAAGATTATTGGGTTTCATGGCATACATTTCTATTTTAAAACAAAATTATTTTTTTTTCCAATGCAACTCAATGCAAAAAAGTAATTTAATTAAACAATTACTCCATTTACAATTTAATCTTATCTTATCATAATATAATCTAACAAAAAACGCTATCAATTATGCTAACATTTATAGAATTTTAATTATCTTCACAATTTTCAATAATGTAATTTATTTAAGTTTTGTTGCAAAAATTTACTTACCTGATGAAATACACTTGTTAAAATAGCAATTAAATTTGATTTATATTCATATTTAATAATAGCCAAAATATTATCAAAATGCCGACAAACAATTATCAAACAATCTACGAGTATAGCAATTTGACGTATAGTCTCTTCAGTAATTTCACCCTGTTTTGGAGACAAAAATTATATACATATATATAAACAAAAACAAAAACATAAACAATAGCGCCAATAGAAATATGAATAATTTGAAATTATTGTTTACTTACATTTTGGCATGAATCACTGGCGACTATAATAAATTTACCAATTGCCGGTAAAAGTTCATCGGGTAGACGACCCAAATGTGGGCCACTATCAGGTTTAACCTCATGCCAATATGGACATTGTTCAGAGTTGAAATCTAATGATAATTGACTTTGCCAAATGCTAACGAAACGTTCAATAAATTCACGAAAATATGATTCTTCATTCTGAAAAGTAAAGAGAAATGAAAATATGAAAAGAGAAGCTTGTTAAAAGGGATTTACAGTAAAAATATAAATTTATTGAGTTAGGTGGGCAGGCGGAAAATTTCTGTAAAAAGTAAACAAAAAAAATGCTTCAAATAAGCCAGCATTACTAAAAGAAACACAGTATTTCTAATTTTGGGATTCAGAAATGATGATCAGTTAAATAAGGTTAAAAATAACAAAAATTATTGAAAAAAAATTACATTAGAAATTTACACAGCAATTAACATGAAACATCTTAAATTGAAAAATAAATTTCACTGATTTTAATTTGAATGAAAGTAAGTAAAGTAAGATATATAATGCACCTTAGTATAATTAAATTTATTATTGCAATATTTTAGATGTAATGTTTACTAACCAATCCCCTTAAAGTTAAGTTTTTTAAAGAAATGATTTATTGCAATAAATAAATAAATGAATTCTCATAATGATATGACTGAAGTCAACTTTATACTTAAAAAAAAAATCTACGACTGAAGAAAATTTTGGTGCTCTATGAAAACAAACGATTGAAAGCAAAATATTACCTAAACTATTTATCGGAGTGCAAAGAATAAGGCATTAATTGTAAGATTTTAATGTTGATTTTATAAACAAAAATAAATAAAAATGCTATTTTTTTTTAAATATTTTGTAGTCCTTCAGTCCATTTTTCGGCGGGCTTTTATCTCTGTGATATGTTTAAAAGCAATTATTCTACTTTAAAATTTCGCATTACACTTTAAGGCTCAACTACATAGAATACTTTTTCTTCAACTTCGTCTGACAGCAACGCAACGCTTTAATGATAATAGCCTAATCGTTGCATTATTTTGTTATTAGAATTTTATATAATAAAATATAAGAATGCAAAAATTAAATTATATTCTCAGTTGAAATAATAAATTGCAAATTAAAATTTTCGACTTATGGAAAAAATTTTAAAATGAGATTAAAAAAACCAATAAGATGTATTTACGTACTTCGGCACTTCAAAGTTGAACATTTTTCATCTTTGAAGTACTTCACGCAGAAGTTTAGCGTACCGATTTGGTTCCGTTACCTTTAAATGCATGTATTTTACTGCAGCTGTCAGTAGCAGTGGAAGCGAATGTATTCTATGTAGTTGAGACTTTACTTTTGAACTTCAATTATTCACATATGCCACTATCATATTTGTTGACGTGAAAGAATAATTTTCTTCGTGTTAAAATAATTTCAATATTTGGCGAAAATCAAGATCACAGAACTATTAATACGACCATTTTAATTAACTACTTGACAACAAAATAAAGAAAACGTAAAAAAAATAATTTTAATTGTTCCGATAATCTTGTTTAGTTTCCAATATTTTGTTTATAAATAAAAGTGTATCTTACTTAGTTTAGAGAATTTTAATTTTGTCCTCGTATAACTGCATTATTTTTTTGCAAATAGTAGTAGAGGGTGGAGCTGTCACAATCCAACCCCAACCCCTATTTTGACAGTTTCAAACTGTTTTTGTTTGTATTTTTTAGATGATTTTATGTGTGTGGGTGGTTGTTTGATAATAAATCAATGCTGCTTCCATCATTTGCTTGAATTTACAAACAAATTTACACAAACACACAATCTTACATGTATGTATTAAATAAATACAAAACCAGTAATATATAGTATTACACATTTTTTGTGTTGTTTTTAGTTTCGCATTATATAATCTCAAGTGGAATTTTGTCATAATATGTAAAGAAATTTAAGGATACAAACAGATTTTAGAAAATTCCTATAAAAGTATTGTTTTTTTAATGTCATATTTGTTATTGTGTTGATATCTGCAATACAAATTTGATAAAAATGTTTATGGTTTAGAAATTGCAAATACCCAATAAAGTTATATCTGTTTATATTACTTATTCGCTTGCAATGATGATTAATACCTTAAAATATTTACAAATACACAATTTATCTTCTTTTTTATGTTTTTTTGTTTATAGCTGCCGCCACGCGTAGTTTTTTGCCACTTCCTGATCTTCATCTTGTGTACACATCTTACCTTTGTTGTATATTGCACCCATAGATTGTAAATATCTTTTTTGTTATCCATTTTCAATTAAGACACTTATAAACTATTATTTTGTATAAACATTAATTATTTTATTTCGTTTTTCATTGGTATTTATATGTATTTTTATTTGTTTACAAAAGATGAAACACTTTTTGTCTGTGAAAAAATTCTAACCAGAAAAAAATTTACTTTTACCAATCAGCTGTGTTTGTTGGTGTATGTCAGAGACCTGCGCCGACGATTTTAACATCTGCAGCGGCCTTTCTAAAAACTATCGGCGGCAACTCAAAACCCGCTGTTTGAAAGATGAAAGCATAGTATAATTAGAAAGTATACTCGTAAGGACAGCTGTTTTACAATTTTTTTATTGACATACCTCGCGGTACTGTCAAATTGTTTTTGTATTTCAATGTAAAAATTTTTTCGTGAATATTTTACTCTTCCTCTCCTTTATTCTTTCATTTTCTGTTCATAGTATTTTTACCAAAGAATAACAAGACACGAAACTAATGGTCAAACACCTAAGTCGATTGTCAAAAATGTAACTCATGCAACAACAGAAAGCCTGTAATGAAATACATTTTGTTGTTGCCAAAAGAAAATAAAAACTAATTTTTGTTTACAAAACAATAATTTTGTCTCTATATGTTAGTCTATGATTTTTACAGTAGTAGTTTTACACTAACAAAATACAAGGAATTGTTGTTTTGTAGATATACGATCTGCGT
>MINK01003132.1:0-16415 GCA_001735545.1 Phormia regina
TGGGATTTATGCACGTTAAAGTGATTTTCGAAAGAGTGGTTCATATGGGAGCTATGGTGAATTATGGACCGATCTTGATGAAATTTGGCACATAGATTTATGCTTACATAAAACTTATTTCTGTTAAACTTCATTAAAATATTCCAATTTTTAAGTTATGTTTGAGTGTTAAAACTCTATTCCGGGAGAACATTTGTACCAAGTTTCATCAAATTATCTGTAAAATTGCTGGACAACCAGCGAGCCAACCAGACGGACGGACATCGTTTAATCGACTCAAAAAGTGATTCTGAGTCAAATGGTATACTTTAAGGTGGGTGTAGGAAAATGTTTTCTCTGCCACGTATGGTGGTGTAGGGTATAAAAATTAAGGTAACATTTTTAGATCAATATTTGAATAGGAAGGATGAGTCGAAGTAAATTGAAGTTATGATATCAAATAGGTCAGCGAAGCTTACCAGGAATAAGCTAGTAAATTACAAATTTAATTTTTTATTTATTTCACTTCATGTATATTCCATAAATTATGCACAAAAAATAAAAAAAAAAAAATACTCACAATTGTTGTTTCATTTTCATTTCATTTTAATTTAATTAATATCAGTTTTTTTGCTTATATACGAGTTCATTTTTTGCATCAATTTAAATTTATGCAAAAATTTAAAAAATGACAAGAAAGAAAAAAAGCGAAAAAATTTAATGTATATAAACACATCAGTTTTTTTTCACTTTTATGAAATTTTTTCATAAATACTTTTTTTTTTTGAAGAAAAGTATTTTTACATAGCCACATATTTAATTATTTTAATAACATTTTTCCCATAAAGGTTTTTTTTAGTATATTTATGTCTTTAATAAATGCAAATAAAATAGGTTAAAATACATATCATATTAAATACAGGAATATTAAGAAATCTAGTGATTTAAATACATAACCAAAAAAAATATATAATTACATTTTTTATAATATGTCGGCTTATTCCATTTTCCGTTTTATATCGCCAGCTCTATAATAAAGACTTTAAGTTTTAATTATATGTTGAATGACTTTAATAAAGTAAGAATTAAAAAAATAAAAAGATATGAAATATAAACGAAATATGAGTACTCATATATTAAAATATGAGTCTTGACAAAACTACTTACAAGTTCATTATATTTATTTAACTCTTTTTCTTAAATACTAAACAAAAAACACAAAAGACATAAAAATAATTAAATGAAATTTCACACGCTTGATGTAAAGTTTAAATACGAGTGTGTGTGTATAAAAAAAAAATTCTTTGTTATTCATATATGAGACAATCGCTGGCTGGTTCACTTAGTCAGAAGTTATAGAATAATTATGAAAACAAAATAAAATTAAAATAATAATAATGAAATAATAACGTATGCATGCACAATATAAAAATAAAGTTAACAGAACATTAACTAACAAGTACTTTTTAAATTAAGAATAATTTTAAACTACAAAATACACAAAAATAGCAACCCCTACAATTATATTTATTTATTTTTTGTATTTATTTATAAGTAAAATTATTTTTTATTTCTTAGACCCAGTTGGAAATAGACTGTGAATTAAATAAATTATTAGAGCGAGGTAAAATGGAAAGTAAGAATTTTAATTATATTTGAAATATTTGTTTGGAGAGATTTCTTTTTTTTTTAATTATTTTTTAAAATTAAAGTAAAAAGTAAGAAATATTATTAATAAAAAAATAATTTGTTAAATAATACAGGGAAATAATATTTCTGCAATAAAGGGATACAAGGTATTAATCGCGTGTTCGCCGGCTCTGCGAACTGTTGCCCCAGGAATTTTGGCCCAAAACCTAAACAACATCATGCAATTTTGGGGCAAAACTTCTTTGTATTTGTGGCATTTTGTGACATAATTTTTTATGGTGAATTTGCATTAGATTGTAAAGAAAAATTGACCTAAAAAGATGGATTGAAAAAAAGTCCCATTAAAAAGTTTTATTTTTACTTTAGGGCCTTTTTTCATTCAATGAACTTTTAAAAAAATTTATTTCACAATATGTGTGAGAGAAATTTGTATTTGAAAAAGATATCAATAATTAAGTAAATTATTTTCTTTTGTTAAGAAAAAGAACATGAGTAAAATTAGTCTTGGAATTTATTTAATTTTTCGAAGAATTAAGAAATTATTTCTAATTGTAGGAATTTTAATTTATTAAAAAAAAAAAAAAAAACGATAACTACTCAATGTTTTTAATATTTTTATTTAATATTCGACACTTATAGCATTTATATAAGTATAAAAGAATTTTCATGAAGATCAGTCCATAATTGACCATAACTCGTATAAAGTGCATAAATACATGTGAACCTTTGTATAGACGTAATATTCTATATAAATGTTTTTTATTTTACACTTAATACAAGTGTAGGTCCATAATTGGCCCCTTACGGAATTTTTCTAAATATAGGCGTACGGTATAATCATTTGTCAAACACGACTATACCTTTTTCTCTCGTTTAATATTGTTTTTAACCAAATCGGACAAGTCATTTTAGAGATATGATTAAGTATAAAAGGCGTAACCTCCTTAAATTTACAAATAGAGATTTATAGCGAGAACAGTAGTCAATTGTAACCCTATAGAAAGATATAGTCGGTGAAGCCCGAACATATAATAGCCTACACTATCATGCATATGCGTTAAATTACACCATATATATATTACACCAGTGCAGGCTCGGATCTAGCTCAAGCTTTTGGGGGAGGGAAATAGAATGTTTTTCACAACTATTTCCTTAAATTTTATGATTTAGTACAAATTTTACATTAAGAGTTTTCATTTTAAGGGAGGAAATTTTCCTTTTTCCCTCCCCGTGGATCCGCGCCTGCACCAGCGGCTAAAATTTGTTGCTGTGATTTCTACTTTTCCCTTGGGATATTTGTATGGGGTCTAGATGAAATAATGGACAGGGCATAATTACCTTCAATAAGCTTTCTTGTCTTTGTGGCAAAAAATTTTATGTCTAACTTTAAGGTGTTGATCCGAAATTTCTTCTTAGCATTACAAATATCAGCGGAAATGCATAATGCCCCAGCCACCTATAATCGTGTAGAGTGTTAAAACTGAATTAGAGGCTTAGTACTTATTAATACCGAACATTCGAATTGACTGAGAAATTTCGTACCGTATTTTTTTTTTTCATTTTTTTACTTTACACAGAAAAAAGTAAATATCGACTTCAATTACAAAATTGCTAATATTAAATAATTTTTTATTGAATTTGCTCCAATCATCAAAATGATAATATTAATAGTAACTGTAATTGATTTTATTATTACTTATTTTACTGAAATATTTATAATGATTTAAATTTATTTTATAACTATATTTTTATAGCCGAAATTTTCTTTTTCTTTCATATTTTTAAGACGCTGTCAATTTATTACAAAAATAAATTAAAATCAATTAGAAAGTTAATAACTTTAATAAACAATATAATAAAATTTCGATAAAATGTTAATTAAAAATTTTATTAAAAAATAATTTGAAATATTTTTTTCTGTATATATAATTTATTTTAATTATTAAATTTGATTTTTTTGTTGTTTTCTTTCAGGTAGTTAAAACTTTTCAATTTATCCTGCATCTTTTAAGTATTTTTTTTCGCAAGAGGTAAGAATATTTTTATTATAATATAAAATATAATATTTTTGAACTCAGTAAAGATATCGACGGTGACTAAAATATGACTTTTCTGAAAGCTGGAGTCCTTCGCTACAACTTTTCGTACATTTTAATTGGATCCTGCTATCAATTTAGGAGAGGAAGATTTATCATTAAAAATTTCGTAGCATGGCACGTCCATGAAATGAAGTTAAAACTGACACGCAGTATTTTTAGTAATTTGCCCATAAGGAAGGTGGGAGTTGAAGTGGACATTTTTAATTTCAAAGTTTATATCGACCCTCGAAGTATCCGACAAAATTTCGTTATCGTACTTGCTTTTGTTTAAGAGATATCACCAGCAAAATGAAATAGAAGAACCGAGGGCTTCTAGTATTTTGTCTATAACTTCTTTGTTTATCAGGCGATTTAATCTTAAACAAACCTTATGTAAGACAATTATTTAAGCCAAATTTCGTTCCTATACAATGTCTAATAGGATAATATCTAACGGGACAATGTACAAACCCTCCCGAATTTTAATTGTGTATGAAATAAAATTTGGAAAAAAGTACCCTATTTCGACCTCCGATAGTTTTGCTCCTGAAGGGTATGTGATGCTTATCTTCCATACTTCCAAAAAATATCTAAAAAATTTATATCAAAAAATTTTCATTTTGCCCATTGAGCATTATTTCGAAGTTTTTTAATAGATAATAAAGACTCAAGAGTGAATATAACAAAAACCTTTTTTGTTAACAAAAGTCTTCACGAAAAATATCGAGAAGAAATCAATAAGTTATTTAAAATTTCTACTATTACCTCATGATCTTTAAAACTCATCCATTTCTACTGGGTGTAATTACAGAGAATTTTTGCCAAAAATATAACAATTTGTAATAACTACAAATATGAAAAAAAAAACAGAAAAAACTCTAAATAAATTAAGCACTCCGGTTGTAGTTATCTTTTTTTTATGATAATGATCATTTACAAATAATGACTTATAAATCCGCAAAAAAACCGCATCAGTATCAGTATTACTGTTTGCTCATTCATTCGCTTGTTTGTTTGTTTGATTGTCTGTAGGTATGTTTTTATAATTTCAGTAGAAAACAAAACCAATTATAAATATCTGTAGCACGAAATGAATGAAATATAATCGTATGTGTGGCAGTTAAAAGCCTTTTTTTCGGGGGGTTTTAGTTTCATGTTGCCAAAAAATACAACGATTTAATTCTAGCGAATTTGTTGCGGTTTTTTGTTTTGTTACTACCACGTATTAAGTATGAATATAATTGTATTTAGTTGGTTGAATGGATGAATGTAAGTAAGTTTGTGTACTATATATGTAAGTACATATGTATGTGAATGCTCGTATGGATGGATGTTATTTCCACTTGAAGTAAAGAACTAGAGCAAATCATTTGTTAGGGTAAGTTAGTTTCTTTTGTTTATAACTTATATAGGCATACATACGTACATAATAACATAACCAACCGTATATACTCATGTATTCACTCATTAATACACCATCATTCAACAATCATAATTGTTGGTTGGTTCAACAATAACCAACACACACGTACACACAACTGATTCATAAGCACTTACACAACACAGTGGGATAGGATCAAATTATTTTGGTAAATTAATTGGTTATTTCTTTATAACAAAATTAATTCTTATGACACGCATAGGTATTCATAGAAAATTTATAGTTTTCATGATATATGTATATAAAAAAAAATCACCCATGATAAGCACTATAGTATGTAGAGAAATACAAAAAGTTTATTTTGATAATAAAGATAAAAAATATTTTTAAAAATAAAAAATTATTAATTAAATTATTCTCATCAAGTAATCCATCTAGTAACAAATGGTTTGCTCCACTGTTTTTACGTACTTAAACGTATGAATGAATAAATTGGTTGGACTCTAGATTCATCCGCCACTCTTTTCATGCTTCCGTAGTTAATTATTGTGTTATTTTCAAAACATTCATTGCCGCCCAACAAATTCATTTATTCATAAATAAAGAGGCTTTAAATATATAGACAAAAACTCACTATTCATAAATACACACATAAACATACATTAAAAACAAAATATGAATGGAAAATTATTCATAACCATTTTGCAATGTTTTTTTCTTTTTTGTTGGTTGATACCCTACAATGGGTTGTATAAATGTATGTATGTGGTACATTATGAATATTTTAAGGAAATTTCTAAAGTTAGGAAAATTGCTAAAAATTAAAATAATATGAATAATTTAAGAAATCTTTTGTATGAATATACAATTAAAATTGTTGACTTTGGATAAAAAGGATTGGGAGAAATGTAAAGGAATAATAACAAGTTTCTTTCTTAGTTGTTGGGGGATAATGAACACTTAAAAACTTTTATATGTTTTACTCATCGAATATCAATAAACCGATTGATAACCGAACCCAGTAGATAACTAGGTGAGAGCTGAAATATTTATTTTGTAGATTTGCATCTGATCAAGAGCTTAATTACGTTAATTTTTCATAGTCGAAGTAGTAATCTATGTGGTTAAGTGTGATAGAAACTTTAATGTTTCTTATCATAATAAAAGATGAAGGATTGTGAACACCAGCAACTATATAGAAAAATTAAATGCTTATAATTGATACAAAATTATCTATTCGTCTTACAGCTTGCAGTACCATCATATACCCATTGTACTTTTTAATACACGGTCCAAAGAATAGTTTAGTCGCTCACCTTATAGAATCGAAACTATGCCACTTTAAAATTGATCAGGTCACGGAAAATTTCAAAAACATTGTACTATTGAGGATGTGAAAGAGCCATAACAACATAAATAATTTTTTCCCGTAACCAATATTCGAATGATTGTTTGCGCAAAAATACACAGTAAATTGAATTTTCCTTGCCTCATACAACTTTAAAGTGGGATAGTTTCGGTTCTATGAAATATATTGATTTCAATATTTCAATATTTTCCATATAACGAAGAATTATATCAGCTAAGCAATGTAATTTAGATGAAAAAATCTTCTGAGTTTTGAAATTAATGCCCCGATTATGTATGTCGATTTTTGTCACTTTACCTCTGAAATGTTATGTAGTTTTTATTTTAATATTCTCTATATCACTTGCGACTGTTTGGGTTTTCGCCTCTGATAATGACAATTTTTACGTTATTTAACTCAACATTTGTAAGTCGATATTAGTCGACTCCAATTTCAAAATAGTCACTTAATATTTTCCTACCGTTTCGGTGATTGAAAAGAAAAAAATCGTATTTCTTTTATTATTTTAGTATAAATATGATAATTCTTTTATAAAATTATGTACAATTAATATCATCTTTATATTACGTGCACACTAAAAAGAATCCTACATACTAAAATGATTTCCGAAAGTTTCTTATACTGATCTTCCATAGCATAATTACACTGAAATAGTAATATATTATTTTGTTGCAAGATGACATTTGTATGGAGAACTGAACCAATAAATCTTATTGGACTGAGTATGAGCTACGTAAATATAAATATATATGGGGTTAAATCAATCTAAATCCTTTATCGCCAACCTTCTTCGAATTCTAAGGCCTTATTCACTAAAGGATACATATCTTCAATATCCAGTAGAAGCAAAAATTCAAAACGAACAACAAAACACAAAATAATAAATTTTTATTACATGAATGAATATGAAATTTTAAAGGACAACGCTTTTATTTTTCAGAAGCTCTTCAGCACACATCAACCATGAACATGTTTGAAAAAAAAGAAACATTTTTAATTATTACAAATTCGTTTTTTTATTATAAATTATTTTTATTTCTTTTTATTTTTTGTAAATGTCATATTATTATTTTCAGTATTCCCACATTTAAAAAAAAATTTTGAATTGTAGAAAAATTCAATTAAAAAATTTTCGAATGTATTTTTTTTTTTTTTATTCTGGGAACATCCCATTTGAAAGCAACGTATATCATAGACCTAAACCACGTAACTCCAACGAAAAAATTAAATCGACATAGAGAATACCCTTCGTGAGTCACGAAAACCAGTCACGAATCGTGACTGGTTTTCGTCTACAGACGGAATGTAAAATCGAGATACAGAATAGGGGCATTAAGATCAGATTTTTGGAAATATTTTTTTTTTAATTTTATAGAAATATCTATAGAACTTAAACCTTTAAACACTTTATCTTTTACGATTCCGGTACGAGATTTGAAGTAAACTGTATAGTTTTGCTATTTCGCATAATATATTTTGCCTTTAGCTCAACTGTATTCAGTAGCCAAAACGTAATCATACATTATTCATAAAATCTTTACATTAAAAACAAAAACCAGAAATGAGTAAATGTATCTTATGATGCCTATAATTCGTTGAGGCTACTTGCCTTGTTGCTCTCAACAAAATAACAAATTATTTTTCTTGCTCCTCTCCTGTTATTTATTGTTATTGCTTTTTAAAAGTTTTTGATGTTGTTGTTGGTGTTTTTAGTATTCTTTGTTTTATTGTAATGGTGGTAAAATGTGGTGGAAGTGGCGTTGTCGGTGGCACTTTGAATGTCTGTTTCAGGTCGTTATTTAATTTTTTGTTTTTTTGACTCTTATAAAATCAAGTTTGTGGATTTTTTTTGCTATCTTCTTCCCACTGCTGCAGATCTTTGGCTGCTTTAGTTAATTGATTTTTTAATTGAATAGGTTTGCCAGATTTTTGTATTTCTTGTTGTTGTTGTAGAGATAATATTTATGTTGTTTTTGTTTTTCTCGTTAACAGCACCATTGTTGTACCCCTTATAATTGTTAGTATTTTTTGTTTGTTTTTATTTTTTTGTTTTAATTTCTCTTTTAACAACAAATGCTTTACTTTATTTTTATGGTTAATAAATCTAACTTTAATTGAGATTTTTTTCCCTATTTTTGAGGTTGTTTTTATTGTTGTTGTTGGTGTGGTGCAAGAAATGTATAAAATATTTTAAAGCTTTTTCTAAATATAATTTCTGTGTTGAGTTTGAAGTATTTACAGAGGGGAAAAATTAATTGCAGGAGTGTAATTTGCTTTTTTTGTGGCAGGAAATGTTTGGGCAAAAATAAAATTTTATTCAATTCAATTTTAATTTTTTTTTCAAAAATCAAAGTCCTTAACTGTTATTTGTTTATGAGTATTTTTTATACAAATTCAAAATAGACTTAAAAACACGTTAACATATAATTTTACAAAGTTGTTGTTTTTAAAATCCAATTGCAGTAGCAAATTCAATGTATATAACCTTTTAATTATTAATACAATTTATTTAAAACTTTTAGGACCAAAAGAAAAGAATTTAGCTATCAAATCCTAAATTAAATTAATTATATTTTTTTGGAATTTCAAACAATTATTTTAAGAGTATGAGTCATATTTAATTGAATAAATCAATTTATTCATACGACCACCATAAATCATAATTTTAAATTTCTTTTAACATTTACTCTTATAAATTGTTTTATTAATCCTTAAGTGTATAACGTATCATATATGTTACACCGATATAATCAAAATAATGTGTTAAACAACCAGTTTTAACGATGTCTTAAAAATACTATAAATCAGGAGTTCTTACAAGACTTGTTTCACGACACCTTTTGACAACTTTGCCTCCTTTGAAATCAGGTAAAATATAATGCAAAGATAAAATTATTCAAAAAGTATCAATAATTACGTCATTATACCCTACACCGCCATAGGTGGTTGGGGTATTATGTTTTTGCAAATAATGTAACGCAGAAAAAAAATCTTCTTGCATCCACCTTAAAGCATACCGTTCGACTCAGAATCACTTTCTGAGTAGATTTAATCATGTCCGTCCGTCTGCCTAGTTGGCTGGCTGTAAAGCTTGTGCGCAAAATACAGGTCGCAATTTTAGACATAATTTGATGAAATTTGGTATATATGATTTTTTTTTGCTTAAAGACGAAGCCAGTTGATTTTAGTCATGATCGGCCCAATATTACCATAAATATTGAAATATTTTAATGAAATTTTGCATTAATAAGTTATGCATAAATCCATGTGCCAAATTTCATGAAGATCGGTTCATAATTTCATTTAGCTCCCATATAAACCACCCTTTCGAAAATCACTTTAACGTGCATAAATCCCATAAAAATGTTAGTATTAAAATAATATTCGACATAAATAACATTTTGACAGGTATAAATGGCAGTGTAAAATTTCATGAAGATCGGTCTATAATTTATAATAGCTCCCATATAAGACCCAATTTCGGGAATCACCAAAAAGAGTATAAATATATATGAATCTTAATTCTGTAATAGTATTTTTTATTTTCACTTGATAGCAGTATAGGTACATAATTGGCTCCTTCCTGAATTTTGATACACATAGGCAATTAAATTAAAGATCTCATGAAACAAAACTAGAAAGAAGGTATAGTCGGTTAAGCCCGACCAAATGATATCTTATATTATGTGCATTAAGATGCAGGAAGGGGTCTTATATTAGACCGGTGGTCAATTAAGGATCAATACTTTTACCAAGTGTTAAATAAAATATACAAATACATAACATTATGTTAAAGCAAATATTTGTTTTAATTTGGTCTATTATAAATTATAGACCGAACCTCATAAAATTTTCAATATTGTTTCTACTAATTTTTAAAATTCATTTGTGTCGAATATTAACTTGATACTGGCATGTTTATGGGTTTAATGCACATTAAAGTGATTTTTGGAAGAGTAATTTATATGGGAGCTATGATCAATTATGAACCGATCTTGATGAAATTCGACAAAAAGATTGAAATTTTGACACAACTTATTTGCACCGAGTTTCAAAAAGATATTGCTATGTTAAATATCAATTAGGTAGGTAATTTATATGGAGACTAGGTGAAATAGTTGACCGATTGTAATCAATTTCAATAGGTTTCGTCCTTGTGTTAATATAATTATTTGTTTCAAATTTCATCAAAATATCTTGAAAAAGTAATTTTGAGTCTAACGGTATACTTTAAAGTGGGGGTTCTATAATTTATTCTGTGCGTTACAAACACCAGCACAATCGCATAATATCCAAACCACTTATGGTAGTATAGGATACAAATAATTATTACGAGCAATGTCGTAACTAAGGTTCAGTTTTACTTTTCTCTATGTTTTTAATTAAATTAGTTTGATTCACTTTTTGGCAACTTTCTTTTTGTACATTTAAGGGTTAATGTAGTACATCATTTTAAAAAAAAATATTTTTTATTCATTTTGTTTTCTAATAAAATTTCATCCAAATCATTCTACCAGCATTTAGTGCCCCTTTACTTAAAGACACTTATACTAAGAGAACATAAATTCAGCCAATACATGAACCATATTACGACACTACACCCATTGAAATGTGACTAAATGCTAAAGTATAAGGGTTTTGGGTCTTTCAACACTTTCTTTTTGTACTAAATTAAAAGAGTGCCGAGAGTAGTAGAATAAAAATAAAAAAAGGAATATGAAGAGAAAAAGAAATCGTTTTTTTTTTTGTTTTTTTAGTTTGTAATCATGAACTTACCCTTGCATGGGCAAAATCCTTTGCATGCAACTCGTACGGATGTTGAATGTATGCAATTGTGATAATCCAATCTGCATAACGATGAATACGTTCTATTGTCGCTGCCACAAAGGAATGTTGGTTTTACTACGGGACATGGCTTGCAATTGCTTTAAATTTGTTCGTGTTATAGTTGTTGTACATACACCGTTGTAGACACGCAACAGTAATCATTTCAACAAAAAGAAACCAAAAGTGGAGGTGATGATGGCGATGGTGGCAATGATGATGGTGTTCACCAACCACAAGTAACAGCCGTAGCAGCATTAACAGTTAGTTGTAGAAAAAGCAACAGCGCCAGCCATAACAGTAACATTAGTTGTCATCACCATTGTATGGTTGTAGAGTTGGGTTGGAGGATTTTAAAAATATAGAAATAAAGAAAAGGCAGAGATGAAAAAGTAAAGCAGAGAGAGAAAAAAAATGTAGAAATTAATATTTTATGTAAATTTATTTTGATTAGATTTTATTCTATAGCATTTTTAGGATTCTAATTTGATTTATATTATTTAATGTTAATTTTGAATTGTTATTAGTGCGTTTTTATTTGTTTTTTTTTTTTTTGTATTTAGAACTTAAAGAAAATAATTTAATTTATAAATATTATTATCCAGGAAAAAATTTATTAGTTCTACAACTAGTTCCAGAACACATGAAAATATCCTGTACTTGTTCTACTTTGGCGTTACGACCAATGTTTTTTGTTTGAAATTGTCACCTCCAGAACTAGTTTTGTGGAAGTGTTAGCTAGCCAGTATCTATTCCATGGAACGGTTCTAGAACTAGTACTTTTATTAATGATTATTTGTTCGAAATTGTCAAATTCAGATGTATTGTTATAGCGGTATTTTTCTAAAGTCCACTTTTAAATTCAATTTAATTTTGTAGATACTTTTGTTTTGGAATTTCTGAAAATTTTTATACAATTTTTTTAAACAGTTCTAGGAAGTCGAGAACCATTATTTTGTTCTCAGAAGTGATGTAGAAGTCATACAGAATTAATTCTTAAGCAGTGGTTCTTTTAAACATTATTTAAGAATTTAGAACCACAAATAGGTTCTACTCTATTGGTGTCAGAATTAATTGTGATACTGCTAGTTCTGAGGATGTTATAAAATAATCAGAAGTGGTTCTGATTATATCAGTTCTACAACTAATGATTTTTGAGCAGGTTCTAAAAATTTTCCTGGGTAGGCATTTTTTTCTCATTTGGTGTGATTTTATTTTCTGTTAGTATATAAAGTGTATTCAGAATTACAATTTTGATTTTCGTCTTCACTTCAATAATTGAAAAATAAATATAATTTATGTAGCATCGCACATTGGGGTAAAAGGTATAAGGTGTAGTGCTATGTACGTATTGATTATTATCGAGTATTTGCCCGCATTTTTGTGTACTGAATATTGAAATCGTGTAAGATCCAAAAATTCGATAGTAGTTAAACCTTTTCTATGACATTATTTTGAGTCCCCGATTATTAAAAAAAATTTTATTGTTGAATACAGCAACAAAATTAAAAATTAATGGTTTCATTTTAACTGAGTTACATTCAATTCTATACGAAAAATTCGTTCTATTTTGTCTACAATATTTTTGGAAATAAAAATGTTACTTATTTTGAAATTGAAAAAATCTTTTTTAAATTAGGGGCAACACAAGTTTAAAAAACAACGCTGAAAAAGAGAGAGAATTTTTTAAATTAATAAAATTATAATCATCCAATCCACCAATCATCAAAATGATGTTAATAACTAGAACGTGAGTATTGCTCATAAGTGATAACTCTTTTTACCCTTTAATGGAATTTATTAAATTTATGTGGCAAATTCTTGTACTTTACTATCATGTTATCACAGAAAATATCCATAGAGAAATATTAAGAAGGGTGCTGAAAAAACTGTTAATCACGTCTACCTGCGAACAAATGTATGTTGAACATTTTAAAATTTGACAGATGAAGAAATAGATGATAGAGGAAGCAGGGACCGTAATGATTATGAGTTTTAAAATAAAACTGAACAAATAATCATTATAATTGATTTTTATTATTTCGCTTAAGTTTTAATGATTATTTTTGATTTTTTAATTTTATTGCTCACAATTTAAAAAATTAACTTGAGAAATGAAACTAGGTATTAATTAGTAAAAAAAAAATTCTTTTAGTAAAAACTTTGATTTATTGCAAATAATTGAATTTTTAATAAAAAATTGATTTTTAATAAAAAATAGGTTTTTAGTAAAAAAATTGATTTTTAGTAAAGATATCAGATTTTTTCGTAAAAAATTTATGAACAATATATCATCACACTTGCATTTTAGTAACTAAATTTTACGGTGAGAAATCTTTTTTAATAAAAGTTGAGTAATAGTTTCATTTCTCGTGTTAATGAATAATTTGAGCAACAAATTAAAAAAAAAAGAAAATAAAAATTATTCCAGATGATTATATTTTGGTATTTAAAACTTTGATCCGCTTGTTCTTTGTACCCGATTTTTTTGTTTAAAATTCCAATAAAAATGATTATTTTCTGTCCTTGAGAGTAAAAAGGAAATAAATTATTAAAACAAAGAATTTACTTTGTTTTCAATATAATTGGCAAAAATTAATATGCCCCTATGTCGTAGATCAATTAAAAAAAATTGATCTTCAGTTCCCTACCAGTTCCCGTAACACGGGTCTAGAACATTTCGTCCAAAAATAGTATTGAATTTAGTCTTGAAATGGGTAGCAAATAATTCGTAATTTTAAGCCAATTATAGAAAAAATATTAAAAAAAAAAAAATCGTAAAAATTTTGGTCCTTAAACCGTATTTTAGTACTTCATGCAAACAAAATTTTGAATATATTTCTTACAAAAAAATATATATAAGAATTTTATAATTTTATTCCTCCTTTTAAGGCTTAAATTTTAAAAAATTGCATTGTAAGTAAGAACTGTTGATAATATGTAATTTTTCTGATATTTTTTTAATTTTTCAAAATACATTAAAAGGTCTTCTAGCGAACGAAAATCCCATTGGAAATTTTTTTAAAATATTTTTTCTATAACAACCATAAATTATTAATTTTTTGATACCCATTTCGATTAAAAAATTTAAATTTTTTACTAAAATATATGGAACTCATAACTGAAGACCAATTTTAAACATTTTTTAAATATTTTCCCCCACCTAATTTTTACGCATCGTTTGAGAGGTATTGCTAATTCCAAATCTCGAATAACGCTATTCTAGGGACACTCTAATATACATACATGTTTATATATTTAATTACATACTTACATAATTACTAAAT
The DNA here is from genome assembly GCA_001735545.1 of Phormia regina. Classification (NCBI taxonomy): domain Eukaryota; kingdom Metazoa; phylum Arthropoda; class Insecta; order Diptera; family Calliphoridae; genus Phormia; species Phormia regina. The sequence goes on from MINK01003132.1 coordinate 14,569, forward strand.
TTTCAAGATTTTCTACCTGATTTCGTTATAAAATACATTAAAACCTAACAAAGTAATATTAAATTAAATCGAATAAAAATAAAGAAAGAAAAAAAAAACAAATATGTTGTAAATATTTGTTGCATTTTAAGTGAAAATCTTTACATTCTTAACATACTGTTATATAAAATTAAACAATTATTTGTTCGTTATTTGTAATTTAATAATCTACAGCTTTATTTTTCTCCCAGAGCAAATATAATAGAATACCTAGATATACAACATAGGCTACTAACAATCTGTTTTATAATACTTTTGCAGTATTTAAACTCATTCAACCATTAAGATATTTTTTTGCAAACAGCAAAACATACACAGACACACATACAATAACATATTTAATGTTTGGTAAGTGCAACAATTGCAAATATTTATGGCATTTTGTTAGTAATTTTTTATTTATTATTATTTTTTTTATTTCATTTTTTTGCTTTGACTTACTTAGAATTTTCTACCTTTTTTTTGTTGTTTGTTTGGTTGTTTGAAATTTATTTGTATAAAATTGTTAATAGATTCATTTTATTGGAGTTTTTTGTCTTATGTATGAATGTTGTGATTTAATCATCCATAAAATTTAACAACATTCTCATATTTACGGAAGTTAAATTGTATTTTACTATAGTTTTTGTTGTTAAAACATTCATTCGCACTGTATGTGTGTGTGTGAGTGCTGTTGTTCAATAGACAATGAAATGTTTAATTAAATTAAATCATATGAGTGTATTCAGTTCAATTCTATATAACTTTAATATTGAATTGTTACGATTAAATTGAATTTTATTTTCATTTCATTTCTTTTTATGGCCATTAAAAGCAAAAACAAAAGCAAAGAATAAAGATTATACTTCTATGATAATAAAATCAAATAAAATTTTATTCATACAAGTCAAATACAGATATTGTATGTGGTTCAATGAAGTGAGAGAAATTTATTTTCTTAAGAATATTTATTAAAATATTTTTTAAAAAGGGACAAAGGAATAATGGATAATATAGAAGAGTGGATCTAACGATGTTTGTCTATATGAAACTGTCATGACATGTATGCTATACATTGTAGGGTAATCTTAGGAATACCTCTTTAAGTTTTGTTTCGATATTGATATCAAAATATTTGAGTCATTTATGAAAAAAAAAACTGTAATAATTTTGTCCTAAAAATATTGGTTAATGTTAATACATTATGCGAAATAAAAACTCGATATTTTTAAATTAAATTATTAAGAAGTATTATAGTAATTATGGACGATAATTTAAAAGTGTACTATGTCTTCCATAACAACCCAGCAATTTGATTGCAATGTAATAAGATAAGAAGCTCTTCACTACATACACATTAGATCAATAACTCATTATTTGAACACAGTGATGTCATTAGAGCCAACTACTTACTATATATTATTATTCGTAGGCATTTCAGAAAGTATTCAATAACTTATTAATTTCAAAGTATTGCAGAAGTCATTATTAGCCAAATGAATAGTAACTAATCACATTATAAGTTATAAATATAAGTACTGAAATATTATGTGTTTATGCAAATATTGTAATGCAGAGAAAAAATCTTCCTACACCCACCTTAAAGTATACCTTTCAACTCAAAATCACATTTTGAGACGATTTAACCACATCTATCCGTCTGACTGGCTGGCTGTCCATGTAAAGCTTGTGAGCAAAATACATGTCGCAATTTTAGAGATAATTTGATAAAAAGGACGAAGCCTATTGATTTTGGTCATAATCGGCCCTATATTTCACCTAGCCCCCATACAAATGTTCTCCCGGAATAGAGTTTTAACACTCAAAAA
>MINK01003140.1:312-13243 GCA_001735545.1 Phormia regina
ACATATGTAAAAGAAGAAAATTTATTAGTATGTATTTGTATATACGTTATAGTATATGTTAGATCTAGCTGTGCTATTTTCTTTCTGGTTAACAGTTTTTTGACAAGCATTAAAATTGATTATTATGAGACAAAATTTTGTAGGTTCATATATCAAATATATATAAAAAATATTTATATAAGCACGCCTAAAAGCATACTTTAATTTTATTATTTAATATAGACCTCAGGCTTAGGTTTTAATAAATTACAGTGTTTGATATAATAGAGGAAAGTTTAAAGGTTTCAGGGTAGTGATTATTAATACAAAAAAAAAAAAACAAAAGTTTAGAAATTTTTTTGAAATAACTGTAATTAATAAAATGTAACTTAAGGACTTTGAAATACTTTGAAATTTTTAAATTAATAAAAAATTTTCCTACAATAAATTTATCTTAAACGAGAGTGGGATTTATATTCGGCTATAAAGAGTCTTTTATATCCTCCACCATCTTACCCGCGAATAAAATTTTTTTCTTAAAGTATGTTTGCATTTACAAACATACATTACAATGCTTAATATAAATGTGTGTGTATTTATATTGTTATTATTACTATTATTGTTATTATAATTTTATTATTATTATTATTTTAATTTTCAATCCACATCTCGACTGGTATTTAGTGGATTAGAACAACCGAAATTTTATAAAAAATATTTATAAACGATCTATATAAAAATAAACAGTTCTGTCTTTAAGTAGATCCCAATAAGACAAAAATGCGTTTTGGTTAATATCACATTTGTTATTTAATTAAATTTTCGTTCGTTAGAAACGTTCATAAAAAAATTCCGATTCTGTTTTGTAAAAACAATTTCTATAGCAAATACAGAGCCTTCAGAAACTCGATAACTGGGTTTTTAAACATATCTCCACCATTTATAAACCGATCTTGCTGAATTTAAATAGCAAAACTCTGAAAGAGATTTCCAATCGTTTGTTGTATATATAATATATGTCAGTTATCAATAGGCTTCATAAAAGCCATTTCAACCGACACATAGACGCACGGACATGATTCTATTGTCATTATTTCTAACAAGGATCCAGAAATTAACTACTTTTTTGCTTTCTAACGAAAATTGTGAAAATAACAAACATTATGACAAACTTATATATGTATACCCGTTACACTTGTAGTGAAGGATATTAAAAGTGTAAACAAAAAAAATCCCTAGTAAACTAAATAATAATTTAACTAAATTTGCAATATATTATATCTCAAAAAAAAAAAAGAAAGAAATATTTAATATGCTTCAATATTGTATAAAGAAAACTTAAAGAATTCCTAGATTTATAGCATATTTTACAGATAAATGTATTTTCCTAGATTGTTGCATAGTTTAAGGATTTAAACAAAAATCAATATTGTTGAAAATAAATAAAGAAACATGCAAACACAAGAAAAAAAAAGTATTTTAAAATCATTGCATATGTTAAGGGTTTTATACATGCTTTTTAAATTCTTCAAAGAAAACAAAAGAGGGTTGATCAATAATGTTAAAAATAAAATGAAATAAAATAAAATATTAATAATAAAGCTATTCCCATAATATTTAAAAACTATATTCCCTAAAATTGTACCCTTTACATTTTTTTATATATTATTTGTTATTTAGTACTTTTTATTTTTTCTATCTATTTTTTTATGTTATTAATATTTAAACCCCCCAAACTTTTCCAACAATCCTCGCATATCATGACTTTTCTTTCAATAAATTTCGTATCTTTTTTCATAGCTATTCTTAAAGGAACTCCTTAAAATGTAAATTCCTCAAATGTATCTCAAGTAAACAAACAAAAAGCAAAGAAATAAGAAATAAATACAATTCAAGTGCACACTTTAAAGTGTATAACAATTGATACTCGTATATTGAATATGAAATAAAATCAGTGAATGATACAACAATGATTTCAGTATAAAATAAAAATTGAAGAATTGTAAGAATTTAAGCAGCAGATATCAGAATCAAAAGAATTTTAAAGCTTTTGAAGTCTTTAATAGTAACTGGCAAGGAAATTGAAAGGAAAAAATTACGGATATTTTTATATTAAATTTTATTACAAAATGTTAAAGGAAAGTAGGTCATTTGTACACTATCAAACTGCACAGTGGGGTCGAATGTAATTGATTTAAATGCAACTTAGAACATCGATAGGCAAGGAGTTAAGTTTTTAAAATATTATTGGCTGAAGTTTGCAGCTGGAACACAGACGACCCTGCAGTGGGTAAAAGCTGAAAACATTTCATGGCTTATAACTTATACAAATACGAAACGATTTTACATTTTTTAATTCTCCTAAGTATGTCAGTAAAAATTTATCTCTTATGGTTCAAATGATACTTGACTTCTAAAACTAAATTTCTCAGTTTTCGGCTCGACTCTTTTAAAATTTATCTCTTATGGTTCAAATGATACTTGACTTTTAAAACTAAATTTCTCAGTTTTCGGCTCGACTCTTTTAAAATTTTGGCCCATAACTTTTAAAATAAAATTTAAACAATTTTTTTAAAAATACGTTAAACTTCTTTAAAAATTGTTTAAATTAATTAATATTTTTCTTTTAGTTATTTCAACTCAAAAACAAGAAAAATAGTTCCAAAATAAAAATTTCAAAGTAGGACACAAATTTTTTTTGAAAATAGTAAATTTATTAATAAACTAAAAAAAATTTAAAAATTATTAATATTGTTTGATCTTTAAAAATATATAATAAAATTATTATGACGCCTTTAGAAAATAGTTAGGTTTAAATTTGTGAAATATGTCCCTGTAAACAGAATTTGCTTTGCATATTTGAGCTAAATTTTCTACGTAGTCCCGTTGAGCCCTATTCTACTTTCAATAGACAATAAGATGGACGTAGCTAGATCGGCGTAGAACCTAAACAGCACTTAGAAAGTGTCCATAAATAATTTTTTTGTTATACAGGCAATGGCAAAATAAAGCGACCATATGATACCCACACCATTGCAAAATTTCGGAAAGGACTTAATTATGGACCTATACTTGTATTAAGTGAACAATAAAAAAATACTAATACGGAACAATATGTCTAGACTAAGATTCACATGTATTTACGCATTTTTTGGTAATTTCCGAAATTGGGTCTTATATGGGAGCTATTGTCTATTCTGGACCGATCATAAAATTTGGCACAACGAGTTGTGCTTATATAAAACTTATTTTTGTTAAATTTCATTAAAATATGTCAATTTTTAATATAATTTTTAGTGTTAAAACTCTATTCCGGGCGAACATTTGTATGGGGGCTAAAAAAATTATATGTACCAAATTTCATTAAATTATCTTTAAAATTACAATCTGTACTTAGATCGACTTAGAAAATGATTCTGAGTCGAACGGTACACTTTAAGGAACATTTTTTCTCTGTGTTACAATATTTGTACACAATACCCCAACCACCTATGGTGGTGTAGGGTATAATGAACAAACAACTTTAAATAATAAATGTTCAACCGTCCGTCCATTTGTCGATTTAAATAGCGTTTATAAAGCCCATCCATAGCCGCCAAATATAATACATATATCGAATGATCGCAAAATTTTATTAAGAATTTTTCTATTGAAATTGTGGAATATAATTTATAGTCTGGACTATAATTTATAATCTGGACTATAAATTATAGTCTGGACTATAGTTTGTAGTCTAGACTATAGTCTGGACTAGAATTTATAATATGGACTATTTGAATAGTTTGGAATATAATTTATGGTCTGGACTATAGTTTGTAGTCTGGACTATAATTTATAGTCTGGACTATAGTCTGTAGTCTAAACTATAACTTATAGACTGGACTATAATTTATAGCTTGGACTATAATTTATAGTCTGGACTACAGATTATAGTCTGGATTATAGTTGATAGTCCAAACAATAGTTTATAATGTGGACTAGATTTTGGTCTATAGTCTGGACTATTGTTTAGTCTATAGTTTGGACAATAGTTTAGTCTACAGTCTGGACTATAGTTTTGTTTATATTCTGGGCTATAGTTTAGTCTATAGCCTGAACTATATTTGAGTCCGTAATCTGGGCTATAGTTGGGTCTTTAGTCTGGGCTATAGTTTAGTCTTTAGTCTAGACTATAGTCTTTAGTCTTTAGTCTGGACTATAGTTTAGTCTTTAGTCTGGATAAAAATTTGGTCCATAGTCTGGGTTATAGCTGAGTCTATAGTCTGGATCATAGTTGAAATTATAACCTTGACTATTGTTTAGTCTATGGTCTGGATGATAATTTAGTCTATATTCTGGACTATTGTTTAGTCTATAGTCTGGACTATAGTCTATATTCTGGACTATATTTGAGTCTATATTCTGGACTTCAGCTTAGTCTATAGTCTGGACTTCAGTTTGTTTATAGTCTGCATGATAATTTAGTCTATAGTCTGGACTATAGTATAGTCTATAGTCTGGATGATAATTTAGTCTATAGTCTGGACTATATTTTATTTTATATAGAGCGTGGACTATAATTAAATCTACAGTGAAACTATTTCCGTTTATTGTTTGGACATAATATGTTGTGCTGTAGGGCTATTGTTTGGTTTTAGCCTTAGATATAGTTTATGGCCGAGCCTTTACAGTTTAGTTCAAAAACTGGACTATTGTTAAGTTTTTAGTCAAAATTATAATTAAGTTTATAGTCTGATCTATAGTTTAATCCACTGTCTGGATTACAGTCTATATTCTGTCTAGAATATTTAGTATAGCTTACTTTGTAGTCTGAAATATAGTTAAGTTTATAGGATAATCTACACTCTGAAGGATAGTTAAGTTTATGGTCTAGGCTGTAATTTAGTATGATCTCCGGACTATTATTTTTAGTCTGAGCTGTAGTTTGGTCTAAAGTCTAAAGTATAATTTAGTCTATAGTCCATAGTCTGTTCTATGGTTTAGTTCATAGCAGGAACTGTAGTTTAGTGTATAGACTGAGCGTTAGTTAAGTTTACAGTAAGGATTATAATTAAGTTTACAGTCAGGAGTATAGTTAAGTTTATAATTTGGACTTTCGTTTAGTCTATAGTTTAGGATATCGGCTATGGTTTAGTCTATTCTAGTTTGAGCTGTAGTTTAATCGACAATCTAAACTCCAATTTATAAGACCTTTTCCTGATATTTTGTTCACATAAACTATGGTGTACAGATTCATATGATCAGGATTGACCAATTATATCCATATTTCATTCCTTATATGATGAATAAATTAATGTTTAAACTGATGTTTGTAAAACATAAACCAAAGTATTTCAGTTGCTATTTTAAAGAATGGATAATTTTTGTGACTATTTAAGCATGTCCTTTTGCCTGACCATATGGCTAGTCCTGCAAACCTTGTGTGTAAAGGACAATTTTAAGGCTTATGTTATGAAATTTCTCTCATATAATTACTTAGGAAAAGCTACCATGAAATATTAAATATAATCATTTTATTTTAGATAAAATGCTATTGTTTTAAATAAACAAATTAGTTTTTTTACTTACTAATATTTTTCATATTTTCATATCAGCGAAAAAGTATGCCTTACCTGAAACTATAAAATTAAAAAAATATATTAGTTGACAAAATATATGAAAATATTATTATTAATTAAAGCCTCATAATATTTATCAATTAATACGGATTTATATTATAATTTTACAAAAATTAATCTAATGCATTAAGCTTATTAGCCTAAAAATATGCCACACATAAACTGTAGTTGTATAAATGAACAATTTTTTTATTTCAGTTCTTTTAATATTAAGCAAAATTATTATTAACACATATTCCTTAATGTATCCTTTAATAAATATAAATAAATGTCTATAAATATCAATTTCCATATCCATAATTGTCATTTGTGTTAAGAAATGTCAGTTTCTTTTACTGACAATTTTATTATAAATAGTTTTTTTTTTTTTTTTTTTTTTTTTTTTGTTGCTTTACAAAAAAACAATCACAGTTAAAACAAATAAAACTCAATGCAAAAAAATGTAAAAACTTCAATTTATAAATATTTTTGCATATAAAAAAGCATTTAGTTTCTCTGACAACCAACACCTTTGAAATATACAAATAGTTTTTGTTTTTGTTTTCCACTTCAAAAACTAGAAGGCGGGTATGCAGTTTAGTTCTTTTCTCTCCCCTGCAATCTGCCATATTTTGAGTGCCACTTTAGTTAGGTATTCAAGTGTAAATTGAAACGTTTTACACTTTACAATACCACCAATAAAACAAACAATATTATATTCTATTGCTTGAAAGAACTGGCTGGTAGCTGTTTATTATAGGGGAAGAAGAAGAAGAAGAAAAAGGTATTATAAAAAGACTAGGACTGTTATATAAGGTGTATTTTCTTAGCTGATGGTTATAGCCACCTGAAAGTATGCTTCTTTACTTTTATCTTTATTTCAAGTTTTAGTCCCATAGAAAAAAAAATAAAATGTTGTCTTAAGTTTTCTCTTCTCTTCAATTCTTTTATTTTACTTTTTTTTTCTACTTTGAACACATTGATGGCTGGCAGGTAAAATGTTGATGACAAAAACTCAAATACATACTTAAGGACAAACCCAAAAAGGAGGATTTTCAAACAAACCAAAAAGTAATGACTAGTGGTTGGTCAGACAGCCACAATTTCCAAAGAAAAATTAAAACTAAACAATAATATTTGTTTTGTAAGTAATACAACTAAAAAAAGAAAAGAAAACCAAAACAAAAACAAAAAAACGTTAATACCAAGATTTGATGTGTAATCGAGACACGTACAAGGATTTAGCAAGGAATTGGTCTTTAATAGTTGAGACAGTAAGAAAAGCAAATCGTGTCCTAAGAATAAAAGGGATCATTTGTTAAAAAGGATTTCTAGTTTTAAATAGACGCATTAAAACTTTGTTTAAACATTGTAATAAAAATGAATGAAGCAAAGCAACGAGTCACTTACCTATATTGAAAATAATATAAGTAAAGCATACTTTAAGGGGTTGATGCAAAAGATGGTTGTAATAAAAATTAAGTGCATTAAAATAGAGTTTAGAGGCAGGTATGTTAAATAGAAAAAATGAATGGATTTATGAAATATTATATGGTAAATATATATACACTTAAAAGCTTATACATTGCAAATATTTGTTGCATAGTTAAAGGAGCTTTAATAGTAATAAAATATAGTATGCTTTAAAGGGTTAATATACAAAAACGTGGAAAATTGATACGTATATGAAAAGGTACATAATTTATTTACATTAATTTTAAATTGCAAATATTTGTTGCATAGTTAAAGGAGCTTTAAGAGTAATAAAATATTGTATAATTTAAGGGGTTGAAATACAAATATGTGGAAAATTAATAAATATATATGAAAATATACATAATTTATTTAAATTAAAAAAAACATTAAAAAATTATATTTTACTTAACTGTTGCCTATCTGTAGGAGGCTAAAAAAATACTTAATATAATCGCGCTTTCACTTAAGGGTTATGTGAAATAATATTAGAATTTGTATTACATTTAAGAATACAATTTTAAATAAATAAAAAAATGCTAAAATATTGTTATAACATTTAAGAAATAAACATATTACAAATTTTATTCATAACATATTTTTTTAACATTTTTTTTTTTTCATATACATATTTACATCTAATAATAATATTTATACAACAACAGTGTTTGTTTCTCTTTATAAAAAAAATATATTATTTCCACCTAATTTTTTTTTTTTAGCAAAATTATAATTCCTAGAACTTATTTTTAATTTACTTTAAGCTTTAAAAAGCAGCATAAAATAATTAAGTATAAAATCCTTTCCAAGAAATTGTTGACTGGTTTTTTTCTTCCTATTTTATTAGTAATTAAATCGTTATCATTTAATTTAATGAAAATATCACACAAACATATTTTAATAATAATTTAATATTACAGTAATTTATTAATACTCTAATTAAATTTATATTTTAATATGTGGTTTAATATCTCAACCTAATTTTTATAAAGAAAATTTTCATTTCTTGGAATTTGTAAAACTTTATTCTATTTCTTAAATTTAAATGAAACTTGATATTAAATAAAATATTTAAGTTAAACTATTATTAGATATTGTAATTAAAAACTAATTAAATATTATATTTAGTATATACTATGAAATTAAATATTAAATTTTAATTTTTCACAACTATTAAAAACGGTTTTTACGTCATGTATGTGTTTTTTAATAATTTTGTACAACTTTTGAATATATTTCAATGAAATTTCACACATTTATTTCCGAGATGTTTTCCAATTGTTCTGGAGGAGCACAAGTATCTGGCTGGTCTGTGGATGGAAATAGAACCTACGAAAGTGGTCAACTCCTTTAATTTTTTATTTTGTATTATCCTATGTTACCCATTTTGGAGGACTTCTCCCCTGCTCACAGAGCAGCTAGAAATTTATCCTCCTCCGAAGCATTAGGAATATATCTTAGTAATAAATGTGTGAAATTTCATTGAAATATAGTTATCCGTTCAAAAGTTACACAAAATTATTTAAAAAACATGTTGAAACTGATATGCACTATGTATATAGAATGAAAATGAAATAGAAAATGAATGAAATTGTGCAAATTTAACTGAAAGGGGTAAAGTTGCAGTTAGCTTTTAAGGGACTGTGTTAGGTATTTATGCAAGTATTTAGTATCGTTGGAAAGGCTATTACTTGAAAAATGATAATGTATAAATAATAAAATGCATAAACTAAGCTTTTTCCTTAAATTGATTAAAAAAAAAAAAAAGATGCTATTTAGTGTTATTTAAAAAAAATAATATTTGAATCTATATAAAATCTATATAAATAAAGTTATCATTCTGAAATTTTATATAATATGCAAAAAATAGTTCTTAAGAGAAAAGTATAAATAGATCCACATTTTACTCCGAAATATCCAAAATTCCTGTTCGGTGGAAAACTTACTTCAAAAAGTAACTTTTTTCAGTAAAATGGTCACCTTGTCGCTGCAAGAGGCGTGGCTTATTAAATTTTTTTTTCTGGGTTTAAACAACATATAGAGATAACTTTCTAAGGTATTTTTATTTAATTATCAGCTTTTTTGCTTTTAAACACAAAAAACTAAAAAAAATAATTAAAATTAACGAATTTTTGATAGGGCCCGCTGGGTTATCGTTACCGCAACTGCCCTCGGATTGGTTTTACATGCATTTATGTTAAGCATTCTTTTAGAAACATGAACAAAAATGATGATCCAAAGGAAAATAATTGATTTTAAAGTGAAAAATTGTTACCACCTTTAAAAAAGATCATAAAAAACACAACTTTTCTTCCAATTTTCCAATTGAAAATAATATAACTTTTTATCTAAACCACGAAATTTAAACCTTCACGAAAATTATTTAGAATGTTTTACAGAATCCAGAGAATATTTTAGAAAAAATTTAGGACTCAATCTACGCCCGCCAAGTTAAAAAAAAAAGAACAAAAATAGGTCAAAAATTTTTTTAAGTGAATTATAAGGAGTATCTGTGTGCAATTTTTTATGTTATTATTATTATTTTTTTTTTTCAATCAAATCATAAATGAAATTTTAGCAATTTTTTGAAAAATGTTCATACCCGAGGTAACCAGCTTAGGAGGTCTACCCCTTGTCCCCCAGATCCGCTACGAATCTGTTCTCCGCCAAACTAATTTCCATACATCTCGGGATTGCCCATGTGAAATTTTATTCAAATACATTTAGCAGTTCTAAAGTTACAGAATTATTTAAAAAAAGTCCTTTTTAGACCACTGTGCAATTATTTGTCTTAATTAATATTTCTTTTTTTAATAATTAAATAAAAAGTGATGTAGCTCTGACTATTGCGAAGAGTTAAAGCTAATGTAAACTTGAAAACATATGAAGTTCAAAAACCAGAGAGGAATGCAGCAAAAAAAATTAGAAGTCTAGAATAGAACACGGAAATTAAAATCAAATATAATACAAAATTCACGTGTTAAATAATGGATGACAAAACACATGTGCTGGCAAAATGTTCACAGCTTTTGATCAAAAATTTGTATGTTGCTAAAGGAAATGTTTAACATACACTTAAGATTCAAAAGCTTTATGCAGTAGCGGTAAACAAAAAAAAATTATTACAGTCGACTCTATAAATATATATCAAAGAATGTTACCAAAAAAGGATTCATTCCTTTCATAGAAGTGTACAATATGTCCACATATTTATTGCCTGATCTGGTACTACTCTACGGTAAGAAATCTCTAGAGTGGAACTAAATCATTAACATAGTAGCAAAAAGGGTCAATACTCTAAATTGTCCGAAACTAAGACCGGTGGAGATATATTGGGCTCTTGGAAATAAGGAATGGAAAAACATTTTGTGCTTTCCCACAATATTAAAGATTTTAAAAAAATAAATATTCAAACAATTCCAAAGTCCGGAACTAAGACCAGTGAGCTCTTGTGAATAGTGAATGGAAGAGCATTAAAAAGGTGACCTGAAATATTAAAGATTTCAAAAGAAAATATATAAACTGTGAAAACAAGTCCATGAAAAGTAAGATCCATCAGTTTTCACATTAGGGTTAAATGGGTAAAAGAAAGACTTATAGTTCAGAGAAAAGTTACAATAATATGATTATATTTACATTTCTTTTTTATATTGATTTAAGAATAATTAAATGTATTTTAAGAATTTAATTCTTTTGAGAGACTTCTGATGTCTGTCTTCCTGTCCGTCTGCTTAGTATTAAACTATATACATATATACAAAAATAACGTTATTGAATGAATGATTTATTATCCCACAGCCCCAACTGCTGAAGCTAAGGAGACGAAATGTACAACGTAGGTCTCTATTTATATAGATTTTTGGAAATTCGATTGTTTAGGGGATAAAAAAAAGAGTAAAATCATAACCTTATAACTCCCAAACTAATAAAGATACAAAAAAAGATGAATAGTTATCGTTATTAATTTAAAAAATAATCGGATAGCTGTCCAGGACTTTTTTTTGAAAATTGGACATTTAAACTAGAATGATGAAAGAAGGGAACTTTGTAGAACTTTTTAATTTTCTATTATATTTAACCTAGAAACATGAAATTAAGAACACGAGGTGCTAAATGAATGAGAATCTATATGAGAGATCTTTTTGAATCCTTTTCGTTCTTCGAATGGTACTTTTTTTAGTTTTCTATAATATTTAACAAAAACATAAAATTAAAGATACGTAGTCCTAAGTAAATGATAATTCATAACAGAGGACTTTGTGATACTGTTTTGTTCTTCTAATGGCATTTTTTGAATTATTTAACTAAGAAACATCACATTAAATATATGTGATCTTAAATGAATAAGAATTCTTAAAAGAGGTTTTTGTGGTACTTTATTGTTCTTCAAAGGGTTTTATTTTTTATTTTCTATAATAATGAATCTAGAAACATGAAATTAAGGATATTTGCTCCAAAAAGAACCTGAATCTATAATAGAGGATTTTATGGTACCTTTTTGCTATTTTAATGGTGAATTTTGAATTTTCTATAATATTTAATCTAAAAACATAAAATCAAAGATATTTGATACTAAATGATTCAGAATTTTCTATAATTTTTAATTTAAAAACATTGTCCCCAATTAATGAAAATCCATTAGGGGACTGTGGTACTTTTTCGTTCATATGAAAGTTTATTATACTTTTAAACTGTTTCCAAGCAAGTATTTCCATGTTAAGAGATTATAGAAATGAAATTTGCATTGTAATAAGACGTTCCAATGTCCGAAACTGAAATGTGTATCGGATTACACTACCAAATGAAAAATTCTACTCTCCTGTTTAACTAGAAATTACAGATTTAATTACAAAAATGTTCAATTCTACCCCGTTGTTTAATGTTTGATAAAACAATTTCTTTTTTTTCAAAAAAGATTTTTTTTTAAATCAGCTTCAAAAGCTGCAATAGTTTTTTTCACAGTTTTAAAGATGACGATATTTACTATATTTCAGAAAATTTTCAGAACAATTATCGTGTAACATAAAAAATGCAAATTTATGATTTTTGAGGAAAATTTTCCAAACAAATAAAAATATTTCGGAAAAATATAATTTACAAATATTAGAAGAAATGTAAACTTAAATAACGTTAATTGTTCCATTTGAAACTTTAACTTCGAAAGGCTTCTTATTTAAAAAAATACACTAAAAGTTTATGAAAATTATTATTTTTCTCCAAAAAACGTTCAAAATCGACAGCCCCGTACAAGAAAACAACATATTATAGCTTAACGGGCTGATTGACCCGGCGTATCGCGGATTTATTGAATAATAAAAATTTTTTATGAAAAATTCTTCCACACTAAAGGATGTTTCAACATGACATGGAATCCGTTTTGACGTGGAATCACCATCATATGAACGAAAAAGTACCACAATGTCCCCTAATGAATTTTCATTATTTTGGGACAATGTTTCCAAATTAAAAATTATAGAAAATTCAAAAAACACCATCAGAAAAAAAGATACCATAAAGTCTCTTCTTGTGGATTCACATTCATTTAGGACTACATATCATTAATTTCATCTTTCTATGTTCATAATAATAAAAAAAATCAAAAAGTACCATCAGAAGAACTAAAAAGTACCATGAAGACCGCTCTTGTAAATTTCCCATAGGGACCATGTATATTCAATTTCATGTTTCTAGGTTAAATATTACAGAAAATTCAAAAAAAGTACCATTAGAAGAACAAAAAAATTACCACAAAGTCCCCTGTCATGGATTCTCATTCACTTAGGACCACATAACCCAAATTTCATGTTTCTACGTTCAGTCTCTTCTTATGGTATCTTATTAACTAAAGACCACATATTCCTAATTTCATGTTTCTAGGTTCA
>MINK01003142.1:0-12867 GCA_001735545.1 Phormia regina
ACTAGAACTGAACTAGAACTGAACTAGAACTGAACTAGAACTGAACTAGAACTGAACTAGAACTGAACTAGAACTGAACTAGAACTGAACTAGAAATTAATGTTAATTTCTTAACTATTTTTCTAGTTCAGTTCTAGTTCAGTTCTAGTTCAGTTCTAGTTCAGTTCAGTTCTAGTTCAGTTCTAGTTCAGTTCTAGTTCAGTTCTAGTTCAGTTCTAGTTCATTTCTAGTTGAGTTCTAGTTGAGTTCTAGTTGAGTTCTAGTTCAGTTCTAGTTCAGTTCTAGTTCAGTTCTAGTTCAGTTCTAGTTCAGTTCTAGTTCAGTTCTAGTTCAGTTCTAGTTCAGTTCTAGTTCAGATCAGTTCTAGTTCAGTTCTAGTTCAGTATGGTAGAAAAATTTAAAAATTTAAAAATGAAATAATTTTACAAACTGTTTTTGATGCCATATTTTCCATAGTAATTTGGCAGCTGCTTTCTGTAAGCTTTACATAAAATACTTCTTTGTAAGATTAATATAATCGCTATAGTTTACAATAAAATTCTCTTAAAACGCTTAAATATTTTACAAAATTATTTTAACATAAATAAGTAATACATTAAATCATTAACTTTTAGTGGGCGTAATGGAAAAAAAAAACTTTTTTTATTTGAGGTCAAAATCAACATGCATATATTTTTTCAATAATTGAATAAAATTCCTACATGATTTTGATCATAAATAATTAATTCAAAATTACACATTCATTCCCCCCTTTAAAAGAGCTTTCAACTTTTCATACTTATTATTTTGTTATATTTCCATTTTTATCCTTAGTCCTTAAGTCCTATGGAAACTACTCCCCTTATAGCTGTCGTTATTGTTTATTATTTATATAGTCACAATTTACACAAATAAGTTCCCCTTGTGATAAATGTTATACTGATTTCCATAATATTTCAATTACTTATTAAAACGGAAAACATAATGACAATAAAAATTGTTTATAGACACATTACTAAATCTCCTTCCTTAAATTGTTAATAAAATTTTTATGTAAAAAAAAAAAAAAAACTCAAATAAAACTAAATTCAACCAAGACTAGTGTTGACGTCATTTTTCCTGTTGTAGTTTAATGTGGACACACACATACCCACGCACTTATAGTCACTTTCTCTGTCTGAATCACTTTGAATTGTTTTTAAACAAAAATTTGTTTAAACTATAACAATACGTTAGTGACATTATTACCATCATTGACTTTGTCGTCATCATTCCAGCAGGAAACAATTTAATGACAAACTTCATGCTCTTGCTCCCTCTTATGTATAACAAAATGTGCTAAACAATAAAATATTGCAAATTTTATATTTATTTGTTCTCTTTTTTATGTTTTTTTTTTTTTGCTCTTGTTGTTGTCCATAAAGTTTTATGTTTAAATCGTATTGCAACATATACATTTACAACATATTTTACTATAACACTTATACATAGACACGTACATGCATACATATATTTATACTGCCATGTACCTAAACAATATACTTACACACACATACATATTTTAATACATAAATTTGTATAACTATATAAGTATATAAAAACAACTGTATGCAAGTGTTTGTAGAATTTACATCCAACCACACTTTAAGGACAGAAAGAGCACAAATAGCAAAAGTCTGGTGAAGAACTACCCTTGCAAGGAAAAAAAGAACAGGAAAAAGAAATGAATGCTTCTAAAGACGTTAATTATTATTATGGTCGTGTGTCTTGTGTCAATGTTAGATCTTGTTAGTTAAACATTAAAATACTTACATTCAAACAAACAAGTTTTCAATTGCTTGCAAACATACACTGAAACTCAGACACTTTTAAGAAATGGCAACTAGGAATAAATGAGTATTGCACAGTGTCATTTTTATATAAAATTATGGGTTTTGGACGAGATAAATTTCTTTTAAAATCGAAGAGAAAAACTTAAGGATTTAATTTTTTTTAAATATCTGAAATAATTCTTATATTTCAATAGCCAAATTATCATTAACAAATTGCGCTTCTATTTTGTTTCAAATGGACATAAAATTAATGTGAATGTAAATGCAGTCTAAGAAAACTTAAAATTTTAGTTTTCAATATTTAAATTTCCCCGATCCCACTGTATACAATTATTTACTTGCTTACATATTTAAGGAACTGTCTAGCCTGTTGCAAAAAAAAAAAAAGATACATATTTACATACTTATATATACAAATAAAGCCACATACATACAAATACCTATAGAATATAAATACATACATAGATACCTATCTACAATATCTTTATTATAGAAATTTTTAGTTTATTCTTTGGTATTACTTATAGTGACAATACTTGTCAGGCATATTGGTCTCTAAATAAATTTAAACACTTGAGTAGAAAATGCGGTTTGAAAAAAATATTGAATTTTTAATTGTCTGGCCACAATTTAAATATTTCCGTTTAAATTGATCGATTTGTGGAAGAGGAAAAGAAAATCTATTTAAATTTTTTAATTTATATGCATGGATTTTTCAATTTTTAAAAGATAACATTATTGTGATTATTTTCATAGAGTTTGTTTAATTTGAATTACTTGAATTTTTTTTAGATAATTAAATAATATCTAAATATTTTTTATTTGAGTAATGTTGAATAGGATTTTCTTATAGTCTCAAAAACTTGAACCGATCAAAAGTAATCTTTATAGCCCAATAGCTTAATATTTAATCGTTCTAAAAAAACAATTCAAATTTTAAATTTGTTCCATCACTTCTGTAACAGTCATTTTCACAAAATCGAAATATGATCTTAATTTCATGAAAACTAGCGAGTAGTACGACTAAAAAAAAACTATCAAATGCTTTCAAAAAAGGATAGTTTCACTCCTTCTAAAGTGGTACCATGTGCATATTTTGAGCTTTTTGGAAGTTCTTAATAATTATTTCCAAAAAAGTAAAAATAAGAATTGCGCACAAAAAAAAAGTTCATACTCTTGGTCTTATAACCTTTAATGTGGTGAAACATAAATAATTTCACCTTGTCATTATGCTCACTAGCAGTGTACTAAATTTCATGGTAATAGCAAAACTAGTTTTTCTTAAAATAGTAATTGAACAAAAAACATGAAAACACATAAATAAAATTTTTCATAAAATCTTATATAGATCATATTAAATTGCTAGGAAGGCATTCATGTCACAAAATACAGTTCCTTGAGTCATAATATTGTACAAAGAAGTCATAGTCATAGGATAGAGACCTGGTAGTGGAAGAAAAATGGTATCTTTAGGCTGTATTACTCAGACAAACTAGAAAGGATTTTGAGAGAAAATCACTTAATCTCTGAAGAAAAGTGTCATAAAAAGTTATTAGCTTTGAATCTTTATCAAACTAATTTTAAAGGGAATGTAGCCTGAAGACGTTTAAAGTAAGAAAAAACATCTTTTAAAAATGCAAAAATTAAGTTAACGTAATTGAGTAGAATTTTTTCATAATTATATTGATTGTGTAATAGACGAGAAAACTTTCGAATAGGCTGACGTTTTTTTTAACTTAGGCAATAATTCAATGTCGCATAGGCTTAAAAGATTAAGAAACAAATTAAAATTCCCAAGAAACTTTTTGGTTTCGGAACCAAATATGCATATTCGAGAAAAAAGTACTTCATTCTTAAAAAATGGTTCCATTAACACAGAAATATATCTGAATGAAAGCCTTTGAAAAATAATATTCCCTTTCCTTAGAAAGTACAGTATATCCGCTGTTTTCCGGGCTGTTCCCGCTTCTTCAAATTACAACAAAAAAGTGGAGAAATTGTAGGTATTTGTACCGAAAGAGGCTAATACATCATATTGTACGCAATTTCATGAAATTGGAAGATGTTCTGCACTAGTAAAAATAATAATTTAAAGGACATTAAAAGCACATAATAATTTGGAACCGAGTTTAAAAATGATTTGACCTATTCGAGCAAAAAAAAATCTTTAATTAGAATATTTCTGGATAGATAGACATTTCTTTAAAAATTAGCAGGAAAAAATTTAAATATTTTAAGGCTCAATAGAATACTTTCACTTTAACTGCGACTGACAGCTGCAGCAAATTACATGGAACGGAACCAAATCAGTACGCCAAACTTTTTTAATATAAAAGTAATGTAACGATTAGGTTAATATCATTTATACGATAGGTAGCTAGCTGTCAGTCGCAGTTGAAGCGAAAATATTCTATGTAGTTGGGCCTTTATGTTTAGAACTTGAACGTAACAGTTATTGACAAAAATATCACATTAAAAAATTCACCTATTGTCTTAGTTTCTACAAAGAAAAAATTATTACCGTCTTTTTTACAATTAACTCATCAAAATTTAATAAATATGTTCAAGAAAAAATAAAATAAACAATAAATTTTGAGTGATTTTTATTTCTTATACACATTTTTAATTCATTCAATCACATACTTGATTGATTTAATTAATTTATTAATTGGGAATATTTTTGTGTTTTGTATTTTTTACTAATTTATATAAGTATTTTGGTGAGAGGTGCAAATTTGAGCAAGTTTTTAATTGAATGAATTATTTTCATATATATTTGTTAATTGGTGACTATTTTCTGTGTATAAGCAGATTTTCATGAACGGATTTTTTTGTTTGCATTCCTTAAATTAATTTTTAATAAAATAAGTAAATTAGTTATTTGATTTAATGTATTTGATTATTTATTTTCAAATGTAGTATACATAAAAATATTAACTTGTATAAACGAATTCAATGTACTAATACTAATGAGTCAATGAAATATTTCATTAAATTATGTTAAAATAAATGCTTTCTAACGGGAACTAAAGTAAAATGAATGTAGAGTTATGTGTTTTTAGCTTCAAATACCATGGTTTCAAAATTCGAAAATTCAAAACCTAAGGGGATTCTATACGTAGGTATTCATAATTAAAATATTTAAATTTAATACTTAATAAAAATATAATGCAGACTGATCGAGATTTGGACACTATATCTGGTCCTGATATTCTTTGTAATAATCTGGAAAATTTTATGAAAATACGCGAATTCCTATAGACAAAATTTGAAGGAAAATACAGATCAAGCCAATTATTTACAATGTACATTTTCGTTGGCACAAAATATAAGTTCATTGCTCAAATTTATTTATTTTATTTAATGAACGCGTTCATTGATTTAAAATTTTATCAATAAACTTTTTCATTGAATTTAAATAATAATGTATGATAATATATTATTTAAATGAATCTGTACATAGGGTCAAATTCATTGAAATAATGTACTTTTGTATTGTTTTTATGTACCTCTTTGGTACAGTGTAAACCTATAAAAATTAGCTGATATAACTATTTTAATAAGAGGTGCCTCCGATTCGAAGAACCTTAAAAAAATTCAATAGTAGGCGAAGAAACGAATTTTAACATAAATTAAATTTTTTGTATTAAATAAAATATCAGACATTTTTTTATATGGAATTTTTTTATTCGAGAAAATATTTTCTAAATGGAAGCAGGTCATAAAGAACCTTTGGTCATATATAATACAATAAGAATTACAAATTTCTTTGAATTTTATTAGTTTAAAAATGTTGAATTTTAAAATAAATGGGGATAATTCCATGTTAAGTTTTTAAAATTTAACATTCCTGGAATTTTGGCTACAATAAATATACTGATAGAGCTTCCTACAAAATATAAAGGAAATTGAAAATGGACTTTTTAAGATTAAAAAACAACTTTGAATATAACTTTTGGCAAAAAGAAATAGTTTATTAAATTTTTATATGGCATCTCAAAAAAAAAAAAAAAAAAAAATTATTGGAAAAAAATATATATTGTTATCATTTATGCAATAAAAGTTTTGACCTTTTATCACATTAAAGTTATAGATATGCCACGAGTTTCAAAATAAATAAAATTTATCCTACATGATTATGAACCATCCATTACATATGCATCCAAATTGGTGATCAAGGTTGAACATTTTTTAAATTTAAAATAGAGTAATTCATGAACAAAATATTTTATAAATTTTCCTTTACAACACATTGGCTGCTTAATATTTTTTTATAAAAAATAAATAAAAGGGAAAGTGCTACTACAGCATATAGTTCCTATGGTCATTTGTTTTCCCTTAACTTTAAATAAATCTGCAATAAAAAAAAAACCTTCAACATTTAGGCTATAAATACTTGTAAATTATAACCTTAAAACATTCTATTTAACAACGTGTTCTTTCTGTCTGCCTTAAGACCATTAATTATTTGCCAACATATTTAAATTGAATAATTTCACTTCTTGTCTACTTTCAATTTCATAATTCCCAAATGAATATTTGTAAATGCAATAGCACATCAACATATACATATACATACATTTACATATATATTGAATTTTATTTAACACAAATACACTAAAATATATACACAACACTCTCTAATACTCTATCAAATATTTAATACATTATTGTATATGTAATGGTTTATTAAAAATACATAATGCACACACTTCAACAACTAGATTAATACCAATGAACAAGAAGGGCGTAAACCAATTTAAATTAAGAGGCGTTACAGAAAGGAACCCCATACGGTTTCTAAATATACAGTCCACAAATGTCGCATAAATGACGAAAATGTCTATAAAACTTCCCCTTGTCGTTGGTATTTAAAAAATAGAGCTGGGAAAAAAAATAAGTGAACAGGAATGACAACAACAGAAACAAAAGTTGAAATATATAAATACACATAAATGCAGATTGAAATATTTATGTTGTTAAAAACAACAAATATAAAAAAAAAAAACAAATGCAAAAAAAATGTCGAAAGGATAATATAGAAGTCATCATAGACACAGACATAGAAATACGAAATGTATGAGACAGACCTTTAACATGTACAGAAGACTCTTTTATAATAAGGTGGGTCGTTTGAGAAATTTTAATTCGGGGTTTCAATTATAGCATAAAATGAATAAAAGGTACTAAGAATAAATTAAAAAATAAGTAGAAAACTAGGCTCTAAGCTTTATCGGGTACACAGAAAAAAAAAAATATTTCAAATTATTTTTATAAAATTATTAATTAATTTTGTATTGGAGTTTAAATATATTATTTATTATTTTTAAATAAATTTACAGCTCTACTACAGTGAACTGAAAGATAAAGTAGAATAAAACAAATTTTCAGGTCATTATGTCTATTTAAGAAAATCAGAAATAATACAACCAATTATTGTAGTTATTAATATTATTTTAGTGATTGGAGCAAAATCAATTAAAAATTAATTAATATAATCAATTATGTAATTGAGGTCGATGTTTACTTTCTTCTGTGTATTTAAATGAAAGCTTATGGCTCCAAATTATTACGAAACAAAGTTGTTAATATTCTATTTCAATTATAAATTCGAAATTTTGTTTAGGGCAATCGTTGCTAGAGGACTGATGAATATTATTATTTTTTAAGTGGTATTCTCGGGTTATTTTAATTTGTATTATCCAGACGGATTAACAGATATCGGAGATTTGTTGTAAAATACTTTCTTTGAATTACTATCATGCCTTAATATATTATTTAATATGATTGATATAAAATCGTGACTATCAGGAGCAAACTGTTAGAGTTTTTTTGCGGGCTTAACAGACATTTACATATACTAAAACTTTTGGGCAACATTTCAAAGAAAAAACAAACAAAAAATATTTAAAAATTTGTTTTTGTCTTTGGGAGTTTGTGTAAATGTTTATTTATATTTGTATGTACAATATATGATGGTATAAATTGCAATAAGAACATAAAATACTAATGACAAACCTATTATTAGTAGAAATAAACATGGAAAAACAAAACCGGAGATTAAGTTGCCTGTCATTTCGCAGTCAAAATTTTTTTCAGAATTTAAGGAAGTTTTTATTATGTTTTTTGGTGTTGATGAATAAAAAAAAAAACACTTACAAAAAATATTGAAAAAACTTTCATTTGAAATGTGGAAATAAGAGATGAATATAAAGTTAAAATAATGACTTTTTTTTTGCTAATAAATGTAAAATCAGTGATTTAAACTGAATAATATTGTTAAAGGTTTAAAAATGTTAACACATTTATGACAAGTATTTTTTATTACTATTATTATTATTATTATTATTATTATTATTATTATTATTATTATTATTATTATTATTATTTAAAATATCTCTATAATCTTTGATCCGTTAAAGACCTCAAAATAAAATTTAAAATACTTATGGCTAAAGTGTTTGAGGGTGGACCTCTAAAATTGGTCACCTCAGGTATTTGTATTAAATTTATTTAAATATACACAGAAAAATATAATTCAAAATTATTTTTTAATAAAATTATTAATTAACTTTGTATTGGAATTTAATCATATTATTTATTAATATAATTAACTTTCTAATTGATTTAAAATATATTTTTTTTAATAAATTGACATCTTTTTAGAAAACGTAAATGAAAATTATAAATTTAAATAAGTTTAAATAAACTTTCGACAATTTTTAACTCATTACATCTATTTAAGACAGGCGCGGATCCACGGGGAGGGAAAAAGGGAAATTTCCTCCCCCAAAATTAAAACTCTTAATGGAATATTAGTACTAAATCATAAAATTTAACGAATTAGTTTTGAAAATCATTATATTTTCCTCCCCCAAAAGCTTGAGCTAGATCCGCGCCTGATTTAACCAAAATAAGTAATAATGACATCAATTATTGTATCATTTTAGTGATTGGAGCAAAATCAACTAAAATTTAATTAATATTAGCAATTTCGTAATAAAAATGTGTATAAAATTTTTAATAATCTACTAGCCACCTGACAGGTTCTCAGAGGAACTTGACACTTTAAAATGAGATTGTTACAGGACTGGTCCAAGAGGACAGTTTTAATTACGATTAATAAGTCAAAATTCGGTAATGGTCTACTTTAAACAAATATTTATTAATTTTTAATTTTATTTTAAAATTTTTCGTTACTATCAATAGAGGCACCCCGAATCGAACCTATGTTCACCTAACTTATTTTAATATAAGCGCTAATCACTAATAACAGATTGTCATTGCACTCGAGTTGCAATATTGCACATTTAACAAGCATTGATATAGATTGACTCTCAACTGCTAAATAGTGAGTATTTTTTTTTCAACTGTGATGAAGAATACGGTGTCAATAGGTACTCAATTGGTACTGAGGTACGGGTCCATTACTGCAATTGCCACAAATTTCCCACAGGAAAGTTTTTCTATAATTTTTGACGGAGAGCAAAATATAATCATACATTCTGGATCTTTGTGAGAAATGATGACGAAAAGGCCATGTCAGTGAAACAAGTGGAGGTAAAACTTTTGGCGGTTCGGAACTTATTAATCGACGGCACCCTAATTTTCCCGATTTAGTAAATATTACATTGTGCTGCCCGAAAGCTCCTGATCTACAAAAAACAGAATTACGGATTTCATCATACACATCATACCTTCCACAGAATCGAAATTTTTTGGAAATAAATCTGTAACTTATGATCGACTAGCGCGAAGATAAAATTTTCAATTGCTTGCTAAATTTGTATCACGTCCGATTTCAAATATTTTTATCTTATTTTGTTCTTGGTCCAGTTTTTTTTTTTTTGTATTTTTCAGAAAGGCAACTTCATAGAGATGACTTAAGAATAGAATACAAGCCCAATAACTCAACTGAGTAAAATACAAACCCTTTCGAATTTGACCCCCTTTTATATGAAAGTTTTAATTTTAGTCTATAATTTCCAAAATCACAAATCAACAAATGGAATATAGTTTACGTTTAAATACAGTTTATATTATTAAAAGTTTGTAATCAAAATCTAGGGAACACTTCGGAAAAATATGGAAGTGAAAAAAAGTAATTTTAAGGATTTTCGTTTTTTTATACACCACCATAGGTAAGTATGCCACCTAAAAGTATGCCAATCGTCTCAGAATAACTTTTTAACTCGATCAAAGGATGTCCGTCCGTATGAGTGGCTGGATGGCTTTCTGACCTTATGCACAGGTAGCATTTTTGAAAATAATTCAATGAAATTTGGTATGTAAGATTTTTATGCTTATTGAAATTGGTTGTGATCTGTCCATTATTTCACCTAGCCGCCACACAAATGTCCTCAAAATAGGATTTAAACACTCAAAAACGAATTATAAATACAAAAATTTTAATAAAATATAATGAAATGAAGTATTATACAAGTATCAATATTTCTACAAAATTTTATGAAGATCGCTCTACAATTGACCATAATTCCCATATAACCCCTTCTTCAGGAATTCACTTTAAAGCGCATAAATACCACAAGAATGTTATTATCGAGTTGATATTCGACATAAATAAATTTTATTTAAGTAAAAACAACATTATTATATAATTGGAACCGTTCTATTACAACGGTTCTTAAATTTAATATGAAATTTTAAAATTTTATTTTATAAAAGCTTTGTGGCAAAAACTTAAAATAATAGTCGACTTTAGGGTTTAAAATCGAAAATCTTTTATAGTTAGACTGATTATCTGCAAAGTTTAAATAAATTTTATAATTTAAGTCTAAATATATTTAAAAATGGAAAGATATATTTATACCAGAGATGGAAAATAATTGTTATTTTGATCCAAATACATCATTGAGATCTTTATGGAGCATACTTTCATAAAGTGATATATTTGTTCACATTTTCAACTATAAAATCTACATTTTGTTTTAAAACCTTTAACAACATATTATAGACTTCTAAACTGCATTCCGTTTGCAGATTAGTAATATTGGATTTTATAGACTAAAATCAAAACTTTCATTCCAGAGCATGTACACCTTGTTTTCTATTTTAAAATCATCTCTGTGAACATCCCTTTCAGAAAGATAGACAATTTTTATATATTTTTAAAGAAAAACGTTATTTAAAGAGAAAATAGTGCAGACATTTTTTCGGTCATAAAATTAAAAAATCATAATTTTTGAAATGAAACACAATTAAACTTTTATTTTCAAAGAATTTTGTGGGCTTTAAAAAAGAAAATATAACCTTTTTGTTCAATTTAATTCTGAATCCAAATACTTAAAAGTATTTCAGGTGAAATATAGTGGAGTTCATCCATTTATTGGCTCCGCAAACTATTTTCATTATGATAAAGTGTTGGAATTAATTTTGTTCCTTTAAAACAAAGAATAAACTTTCGCGGCGCAGAGAATTATATTAGATATATTTTATACGAAATACTCTCATAAGTTAAAGATCTCTTGGAACAAAAATAATGTAATAAACTTGAATATTATTTTTTAATTATTTTATCTATATTTCATATAATTTTTAAAGGTAGCGAAGCAAGGTCTTGTGAAAACCCCTATCCAATAATTGGAAATCGCCTTTAATTGCATTAAATTATTTATATGTTAATACCAACCCATTTAACATTTTTATATATATTTTATTTTACATTTAATAAAAGTGTTCGTCTACAATTGGCCACATGTTTAATATTCCCAACTTTTTTGCTCAATGATGTAGGGTATCATATTGTCAGTCTTAACCGATTATATTTTTTCTCCTTTTATTCTAATTAAGCACATAAAATGTAAATATGTAAACAGCACTTATATTATAAAAATTGTAAGCCTTAAAATAAGCAATTTTTCGTGAGATAATCTTGCTAATCTTAGATTTTATTTTAAAAATTAAAAATATTTTTTTATAAAACCTTGCTCATCTAAATACTTATATTTTAACTTCAACTCTATTAAATTTAAATCAAAATTTATTTAAAATTCAAAAATTAAACTCAACAAAAAACCACTCAATACCTATATAACTAAAGTATGTAAAAAATAAATGTAATTACTCTACCACTTTATTTATTAAAACTCTAAAATGCTAGGATTATATATTGATTTTATCTCTATTATGCAATATTTAAATTTAAACACGTTTTAAGTGTTGTAAAGTAAACACTAGAAAAAATTAACGCCCCCTTTTTTTATAAAAAAACAAAAAATAAAATTATATTGCTAAATTAAAATTGCTGCTCTTTAAAAACAAGTACAAAATTGCACAAAAAAAAAATCATGTCTATGTGCCAGGATTAATAACAAAACATGAAAAAAACAAAAACAAATACATTTAGTACAGTTAGTCATTTGATGCTTGTTGCGCTTACAATGCTAGACAACAAGAAAAGCAGTATTCAGAGTTATATTTATTAGGGATCATATATAATCCTTAAAAAAACAAGAATATTCAGACATGTATTTAAATAAAAAGTTTAGCTGAAGTAATTAGATAATTTTTAACAAATTATTTAATACTATATGTTTGAGAATTTTACTTAGTTTTTAAAAAAGTTATTTATAATTAAAAAATGTTTAGTAAAATGGTTTACCCTAATATACATGTGTTTAGCTATCTGTATTCAGTAGTTTATCTATATAGTAATAGAGATGGATTTTTGCCACCTTCAACTACAATAAAAAGATCCAAAACAAATTTCCCTTCAAAAAAAAAAAAAAAAGAAGAAATTAAATTTCCAAAAGCAACAGACATAAAATAAAAGCCCTGCCACACTTATACACTCTGATTAACGGAATTCATTTTTTTGTGCAAAAAAAAAAAAAAAAAAAAATTTAAGGTGTGCATAGTGGTTTCAATTTAAAAGTGATGGGTTTTCAGAATGTGGATATAAATATAGAATAATTTAAAAAAGATATAGTTGCAAATCCAACAAAGTTTTGGGATATTAAACCTAAAATTTCATTAAATTAACCCTTTCGGTCGCACATGAATTTAGCTGTAGCTACCGAGAGAATCACATATTTTT
>MINK01003144.1:0-16384 GCA_001735545.1 Phormia regina
TATATATATATATATATATCGTTATATCTTTGGGGAACTCCATCCTAGATTTGTAGCAACATAAATATGTATAAAAAACAACAATAGTGAAAATATTTCAA
This sequence comes from Phormia regina, assembly GCA_001735545.1. Taxonomy (NCBI): domain Eukaryota; kingdom Metazoa; phylum Arthropoda; class Insecta; order Diptera; family Calliphoridae; genus Phormia; species Phormia regina. Next base: position 102 of record MINK01003144.1, read on the forward strand.
TTGAAAGTTTGTTTGTCATTTTATTAAAAATTCTAACGTTGTAATGCAGTTTGTGTGTATGTTCATTTAAAAAAATAAATAAATTGAAAACTTTCAAAAGAACATTATAATTTTTGTTTTATTTATGTTCGGCTATGAATTTCAAATTAACAAAGTTGGCGAATTAGGTTTACATTACTTCGATTCGCATTAAAATTTATTAATTGAATTCTTAAAATTGTTCTTTGAGGTTCAATTTGTACTAATGCCTACACAACCATTACCGTATTTTCTAAATTTGTATCATAGCTTCAATCAAAAAATGGTTAAAATAAAAATACTAACAAGAACTTATATAATTTTTATTTTTATAAAAAATTTCTTTTAAGCATTAGTTTTTATTGAACATGTGTTAAAGATCTTTAATGATGTATATCTTAATATATATATATATTTTAATAAAAATTATCTGAAAGTTATAACACATTTTTTTAAATACTTTTCATTTTTACAAACTTAAAATAACTAAAAATACAAAACTTACAAGAATACACACAGAATCATTTACAATTACAATAAAACCAAAAGTTTTCGAGTAACAAAGTTGATGGCAGTTGAAAACGCATCTAAAATAAAGCATTGCTTTATTTTAGAAATGTTTTATTTTAAATTTGTTTTATCTTTAGTTTGTTTGTATGTATTTCTTACTGAGAAGGGAGCAAAAATAAAAGTGAAGTGATTGAGTAAGATTGCTGCGTGTAAAAAATATATAAAATTTAATTGCGCTATTTGTAAACATTTTGCTCTTTTAACACTGACTTTAAATTCGGAAATAAAAATAAATATATTCCTATTTTCGTTTTTGTGAAATTACGTTTTTGCTTATTTTAACCCCCTCAACCTGCATGATTGATGGGTCGACTTATGGAATTTGGTTGTGTCATGGATTTTATTTCTAGTCTGAAAATTTAAAATAGTATATATATGAGTTTTTGTTGTGAAACTAGATGACCAAAATTACCTTAATTCTCTGGGTATCCAGGTGGTATCAATACGATTTTCTATGACGGCCAAAATTGCTAATGTTTTTAAATTCGGCTCAAAATCAAGAATATTTGTATCGTTATTATCTATCAAAAATGCTTGTTCTTGAGCTGTTTCATGAGGATAAGGACTGCAAAAATTAAATAAAATATACATAAATATATTAAAAGGAAAACTTGTCTGTAACGTTTATATTTGTTTTAATATATATAAAATTCAAACAAAATTGCATAGTCAGTAATATTCTTACAGTTTGATAAACATATCTTTTTGCTTATGTAGATCAACAAAAAGTCATTGTTCGATAAAAAATACAGTGGTTGTTGAAGAACATAAAATAACAATATGCACTAACCTAGTACCACCAAATAAAAATAAACGTGAACCCTTAACAATTCCCACTTGTCTTCGTCGTGGTGTAGGTGGTTTACCATGAGGTTTAACAAGATTCCAACAGTTGGCTTTCGGGTCGAACGTATATAAATCATTGAAATGCTGATCCAATAAACCGTTATAGCCACCAAATACATAAATTAAATTATTATAAATAACTGAAATTAAAAAATTGGGGAAAATAATAATGGTTAATTGTTTAGTGAAATGAAGTATATTGCGATAAACTTACACATAGAATGACTTCTTCTACCAACAGGTACTTTTCCTGTTGTCGACGGTCGATGCCAAACTTTAGTCTTTAAATCTAAATACACTATCTCCGGGCAATACATCTCTTCTTGACTATGGTATGGACTGTGTTTATCACCACGTCCTCCAAATATGTACATTCTACCGTGTATGTGCTCGGCTGTATGAAAGTCCCGAAATGAGGGTGGAACACCAAACGTTTGTATGTAGCGCCATTCCATTGTATCAAAATTTAAGGCATGTACGTCACAAGAAAACTCGTGTATTTCTTCGACAAAACCACCAAATATATACATGCAATTGTCGATGACACATGCAGAGTGACCATCTCTTGAGCCCGGTATGGCACCCGTTACTTGGGGTCGTGACCAGCTGAGTGTTTTTGGATCGAAACAGTACAAGACATTACAAAGGGTCTCATCATTTCGACCGCCCCACATGTAGATTTTATCTTTGTATGTAACAGCTGTGTGTCCATATCTGAAACATATATTTACTATTATTAACTTTCAAATGGGTATTTCGAATATCAAAATTTAAATAATAAAAAATTTTTAAGTTTCGCAATTTTTATACAAAATGTAAATTTTGTTACCAAATAATTAATATGGTCGTATTATATATCATTGAAGAGGTATTTATATGTGCTTTTAAACAGCATCAATATAATTTAGATTAAAGTTTCCATAACTCGTAAAACGAGAAAGAGCGGACAAAAATTATTCTAGCACTATAAGTACAAGTAAAAGTAGTTCAAAACTCAACTGTGCTTATAATCTTGATTTAAGTCATAATTTTAATTAGATAATGATCATGTTAATAATCTTAATTATTTAACAGTTAACTAGTTATTATTTTTTTGAATTTTACATAATTTTTTTTAGGTTTAGCATTAGGTATACACTTAATAAATTCCATGTTTAAAATATACCAAAATTGGAAAGAATTATGATTTTATTTATTTATTTATTCATCCATTAACAGTAATATAATAAGAATCCAAAGGCCAACTGAATTTATATTACAAACAAATAATCCTGAATACTTATATATAGAAAAAATAATAATAATAATATTTGTAATGAAAGATACATTAAACCCAATACATATCCTAACTTATAGATTCCCATACCTAAACAAGAAGGTATTTACAATAAATATAAAAAGTTAAAGCAAATTGATCATTGATTTATAAAGATGTTCTATAATCATTGAAATCAAAATAATATGCTCACCTTTGGAATGGTACTTCGGGATATTTTAATATGGTTCCATTTTCGCAACGTCTTTGTGGTAGCAGAGTCCAACGCAATGTTTGTGTATTCAATACATGTACATCTATTGACTCATTGAAGCGATAATCATCGCCAGTGCAGTAACCTCCAAACGAATAAATGAAATCACCAACACACACTGCAGCATGGTTTACTCTACGTGGTCCTCCATCCAAGTGTACCGTCCAGCGCATTTTCCTTAACTTCGACAGTGAATAATGACTGATTAATAACTTCACAAACAATGAATGTATTAAAATAAACATACACAATATACATAAAAGTATCAAAAGAAATCGAAAACGGGGTGAAGGTCAAATCGTTAACAAAAATGCAAACAAAAAAATATTGATGTTTCTTTAAAGCTTCTAATTATTTTTCATACCTGCTGCCTATTATCGATAATTAAGATTAATAAATTATTTTAAATATAAAATTTTCCTTCACCACCAACTGCAATGTTCAATCTGTGAAAGAATTTCTCCAAGGAGTAAACTCTACCTTCCTCCTTACCAAAATCAAAATTGTCTTTATAAAAAAAAAAACAAAATGAAACTAATAAAAGGCACACCTGTGCTAATAAAGCAATTGGCAAATATTTTGTTATTATTTCTTTCACTATTTCATTTATTATAGTGCGTGCGTGTGTATTGTTATTATTTAGACAATTGTTATTATAATAATTTTTGAGTTTATTAATTTTCACTTTTATGAATCCATTTAAAATTTATTTGTGGAATGAAATTAATTATGAAACTGATAATGTTATTTTTTCTATGCGTTTTTTTTTCAATTCTTCTTTATTATTGTTTTCTTTACTTATTCTCTCCCTTTTCAGGTGTTTTCCATGCACAGTTGCTTATAGAAAATTTCTATTAAACTGATTGTAGTTTAAATATGTTTTATTCCATATTGTTTCTCATTTTGAGACATTTTTGTCAACTTTAATATTTTAAGTCTACTATTGTAAAAATAAACAGAATTTCACATTACACATGTAGCTGTTGATTGTAAATATTTCCATTCAAAATATTTGTCAAAAATAAATTATTTTTATACATTAATTTATTTATATTTTTAGAAGTAAAATAGTTTCAAATCATTTTGCAATCTTTATGATATGATTTTCAATTACTTTAAATTAAGGCTCAACTATATAGAATACTATCGCTTCAACTGCGACTGACAGCTGCAGTAAAATACATGCATTTATACGGAACCGAACCAAATCAATACGTCAAACTTCTGCTTGAAGTACTTCAAAAATGAAAATTGTTTAACTTTGAAGTACCAAAGTGCGTAAGTACCATAGTATAATTAGAAAGTATACTCGTAAGAACAGCTGTTTTACAATTTTTTCATTGACACCTCGCCTTATTGTCAAATTGTTTTTGTATCCCCATGTAAAATTTTTTCGTTAGTATTTTAGTCTTCCTCTCTTTTATTCTCTCATTTTCTGTTCATAGCGTTTTGACAGTGTGTGCGGCAGTTTTACACTAACAAAATACAAGGAATTGTTGTTTTTGTAGATGTGCGAGTACTTTGTAATTATACTATGGTAAGTACATTGTATCGGCTGTTTTATGTTTATTTTAATATTATTTCATTAAGTCGCATATTTTAATTTGCAATTCATTATTTTCAATGAGCACATAATTTAATTTAAGCGGAAATATTCTATCTAGTTGAGCCCACGATGAATTTCAATGTGTAAACGACTACGTAGACTTTTATTGTTAAATAATCAAATTTAAAATGAAAACAAATTATTTTGTTTCCTATTTTTAAACATTTCAAAAGAAAAAAATACAAAATATTTGTTTTAAATGTTTAAAAATTAATCAATTTGCAAAATTCTTGATTTTTGGCTTTGAAAAACATGGGGAATTCATCTAACACGTAAGTAAATCGTATAAATTTACGAATTGAGCAATTTTATACGTTTATATGAATACCCTTTTTGTGATGTAAAAAGCTTGTATGTAGACCCCATGTCACAAACAAAAAATGGCAACACTAACATGAAAAAAATGAAATTTGGGGTACCCTGAATAAATTGTTTACATTTTTTTTGAGGAAGTGTATGATATTTTTACTGATTTATAAGTAAATTTTTGAATTAAAAACATTCGATACAAAATTGATAAAAAAAAAACAATGTCTTCTTTGCACTATCAATACCAAAATAGCCAACATTCACGTGTAATGAATTTAAAATATAAATCAAAATATAAAAAAATAAAAAGACAAATAAAGCAATTAGTTTTTGTAAGTATGAGAAATTATTCTCTATTATTTTTGTACTATGAATATAATATATGTATGTATATTTAATTATTATAAAGGAAAATGCTGCTTTGTGTGATGAAGTGGCTCAAATACAATCAGACTTAAGTTCAGCACGCGATGAAAGACGATATTTAATTAAGCGCTTAATGAGACACGAAGGCTACGAAAGTACTGAAAAAAATTCTACAGAAGTTGGAAATCAACAGACAGCAACTAATCAAAAACATACAGTTAATATGCCCAAAAAACGGGGACCTAAAAAAAGAGTGCTTCAGGTTAATTCTACTATTGAAGAAGTGGAAAAATTAAGACGTCTTTGTGACGATAAATTTGATTTAGATGCTCAGGGAAAACCAAAACTACCCATTAATCTTTACAATATTTTAGTACACTCTTTGGGTGAAATATTGCCCGCAAATCCAAATTTTCATAATGCCCACTGGATCTATCCGGTGGGATATGTTGCCACCCGTATATATGCCCATCCGAAAGATCCACAACGTAAATGTGTTTACACCTGCAAAATTTTAAATAATGCCGGAATGCCACAATTCCAAATTATACCTGACAATGATTTGGACAGTGTTTTCTTTGGTGAAACAGCTAATGTGTGTCATCAAGCTTTGTTAGAAACTTTAAAACGATCCTTGTCAGATGGTACAAAGTTACCATTACATGTTCAGGGAGAAAAATTCTTTGGTTTAGCTAATAGCACTGTACAATCTTTACTCAAATTGGATGGTAGCTTTAAAGAATGTATACATTTTGAAGGGTTTGCTAACAAAACTGATGGATGCGATTATAACATCCCAGAAGAAAAAGATCCTACTATGTCTTATGAATCTTTGCAATCCTTAATAACAATGACAGCTTACCATACAATGCCGGAAATAAAAGATGAACCTCCAGATGAACTATTTGAATTGAATTAGAATTCTACATGAAGGTCTACGTTGTAGAAACCATCCATTTTAAAACTTGTTGCATTGTGATGTGTTTATCAAACTTACTAAAATTGCTTACGAAATTGTATAATTATTGTATTTAGAAATTTGTTTTCTGCATATTTCTCATCGACAAACCATCTGATACATAAAAAAACACATTAAAGTTATGCAAATAAAAAATATATAATAAAGCTTAAAAAAATCATAAAAATACGTTATATACTTAAATATTAAACACAAAACATATTTTAAAACAACTATAACACAGCATTTTTTATCTGTATATGTGTATAAATCAGTATCTTTTGGAAATTCTCTCTCACTAAATTATCCATTTTTACCAAAGCTAATACCACTCCCATTGCGTCCTTTATGAAACTACCTTCGTTGATTTGAGGACTTTGTGAGTACAGCTGTATTTATTGGTGCACTCGGTGCGCCCGGAACTGGTGTAGGTATTAGCGTTCGAGTTCCTTCATTGTAACGTATTTGGGAACGACTAAAATCGGAACGAAATTGTCTTTCTGGTGTTAATCGAGCCGGACTTATCCTCTGTGGAGGCTGAGGATAACGAAATTGCGTTTGAGAAGTTGGTGTGGGAGAATTGTCCATAACCGAACCACGACGACGCAGCTGATTTTCCTGTTTAAGAAGTAATTGTTGTTGATGATGATTGTGATGTTTATGTTGTGCAATTTTATTGGCAGTTATTTTAGGCCTACGTCCACCAAATATAAGATTTGATACAAATATAGTAGGTGAAAATAGACGTAAGGGAGTATCACTGTAAATATGTACGGTATCATTATAAAAAAGTTGTTTTAAAATAATGAAAATAAGAGCTTACGTCGTTCCAATAATAGGTTTCGCCTCATTACCACTCAAAATGAAAAGGGGAAAAAATATTGAAAATATACAGCTGCTTACAATTACCGAACTAGTCATATTTGTTAGTACTGTTAGAGGCACCCCAAAACCCATAAAGTAAGGCCAATTAATCTCAATATAGCTGAGACGTCTATGTAATTCCCATCCCATATTAAACCATTTATATTCGAAGGAATACAGGGAATATAATAAACAAAGATGTATGAAACACAATATTTCGCCAACATATGGGAGCGGTAGCAAATTTACTAGCATACTCTGTACAAGAAAAAGAGCTTGTACTACTAAATTAAAAAGAAAATCAGCCACCAATTTACTGATATTTGGTATTAAACTTGGTTTGCCTTTGCGCACTTTATAAGCTTCATTGGCAATATCAGCAAACCATAAAGAACTGACAATCTTACTCAATAGAAATATAGGCAACACCCACATCATTCCAAATATTATGGAGAGTATAGATTGTAACCAACCCCAGATCATGTGTAAGTCCTGAGATTTATCACCGTAACATAAAGTTAACATGAATTTCAGAGTCGGTAAAAGAATTTGTTCGAATAAAATAATGCTCATCCAAGTAAAGCCACCATTAAGTGCGCAGCATTTGAGTACCTGTTTGGCAATTTTCTTTTCCCTAAAAATAAAAGCAAAAGTTGAAATATTAATTGCACATTTTATACAAAAATAATTTTCATCCGCTATTGGCAGCTGATGTGTTTTCATACTTAAAAGGTATTACAGGTTCAGGTGGCTTTTGTTTTTTCCTCAAACTATCCAAACTACGCTCATCCGGATTTTCCTTCTGTATAGCTATCTTTTGGCGTTGCAATTCATCATCGAACATAGCCGATGCAGAAGATGGAACTGGAGAAGGACTACGTCGCATTATTCGTTGACATTCCATAATACGTTGTTGACGTTCAGACTCTTTTTCAGCATTTTGTTTATAAATTTCTGCGTCAATGTAAAAAACTAAAGTCATACCCTTAATACTATCCCATAAGCCGTAAAAAAACGCCAAAGAAATTGACTGAAACAATAAAACAAGAAGACAATTTACACGTCAAAATTCATCACTACTCATTCACATGAATGTTATGGACAAAGGTCTATCTGGAGACAATAATAAATTCATTTTCAAAAAAGGCATACCTTTAACGAGTCCATTATAAAAATTCGATATAATATTAGATATCTACATATAAATTACTTCATTTGTATAATATATTGAGAATAAAAATTTCTTAAATATTTAAATAATATGCGTTTTAATTGAATATTAATACCAAAATGCATTTGGTCGATTCCTGATGTTAAGAAAAGAATGACGTTTAAATAATATTTGTTGTTTTTATTGTTTATGATAACAGTACATAGTTGTATAATCATTTTACTAAACTAATTTTAGTATTTGCTCCCTTTTTGAGTTACGCTGTGTTTATGTACGTAAGAAAAAAATTAATAATCAAAAACAACAACAGAACGAAAAACAAAGAAGAAATAACATTTTACAGTGAAAAAACTAAGTTTTGTTAATTGCTTCATTAAATAGCGGATAATTTTAGTTGTTGTTATTAAAGGTACAAACAAATAGTGTTGCAAAAGAAATTAAGACAACTATTCTTTAAACAAATTTTCCGATTATTAATACAAATAAGCTTCAAGAAAAAGGTAACTTTCGAATAATTTAATTTTACCTTAATCATTCAATTTACGTATTTAATACATACATATTTATACAAGCAGATTGTTTCGTTTAAAAACATTCGGTGAAAAGAGAACAATTTAACAAAAAATAATAATAATAAATTTTTAAGACTATTTATTTAAAAAAAAAAAAATTATGTAAATTAATTTTTCATATTTACACATCCATATGTATGTGTACATACAAATTATGCACATCTATGACATACATACATACATACATATGTATGTGTATGTGCATTTAAATTTTACAAAGTCTTTATACAAATGGTGTATGTACATACATAGATCTTTACAGGAATGTATGTATTTATGTACATATTATGTTCATTATTATTTACATTATTATAATAAGATAATTTTAATAGAGGATGAATAAACTTGTTGCATTTTAGATTGTTCTTCGAAATATACGCGTATTGATGATCCGAATACAACAATAAAAATACGAATATATTAAATACAATTATTTTATTTATTCAGTAATGTAATAATATTTCTTTTTTTAATTATTGCAAAATGTTAATTACGTTTAGCTTGTTATATTATATAATATAACAAGTATCTCAGTTGACATCCTTGATGTTGGTTCAAGAACAATATTAAATCCTAGACGACATATACAGAACAGCCAGAAGAATTCGTCAGTGAATTTTTCTAACAAATGTCACGAAAGTCTCAGACGATTAAAAGAGACACAATGTCGCTTATTTTGTCGTTAGTAAAATGAGTATAAAATTAACGAAATGTTCATCTATATATTGGTAAACGACATTTTTAACTATTGTCTTCCGCGAATACATAGACAAAAAAGTCGTACATAAAATCGTTAACGATTATGTGGTGTACAATGTCCTTAGAATTGTCATCAGTGATAATATGAATGACAATTTCGTCAACGCTTATATAGATAACAGCTTATTGGTATTTGTCGCAAACGATCACTTGGTTTATTGTTATCAAATTAGCCTTTTACGATTATATCAATACAAATGTATTGTCATAATAAAAATTAGAATATTAAATTACAATTTATGTTCTCATTAACAACGGTTTTGGATGGCTAGCCTAAAGATATTGTCGCTTTTACATTATCAATTTACCTAAATAAAAGACTACAATGAAATTTTGTAGCTTAATTTGTCATCAACAAAGTTTAAAAAGAAATTTGTCATTTAAAATATAAAAAAGTGAAAACATTGCAGACATTGTCGTTCTTCTTGTCTTTAAATGCAGACAGACGTTGACTTTCTTTTTGTCTTCAATATCGATTGCGGATGACAATACGTATTTCTATGTCATTTATTTTGTCGCAACTAAACATTGATAGAAGACAACATTTAAGACATTATCGCTCTATATTTTAAATATTGTCACCTATGTTCAGGACAAAATGGAAGACTCTGACGTCACTAACGATGATTTCCTTTGAGTTGTCGATATGAAAAGTTAGAAAATAGGGTACACGTCTGGAGCTATTTTTATTGATGTAATTTTTACAGAAATCATCATAGTGTTTGTTGGACTAGTCTTTGTTAGATAAACAAAAAAGTAGTTTATTGTGTACATATATATATACATTATACATATGTTTGTATGTTAAGCATACAATGTTGTTATTGCATAGGTTCTACTTTAAAACAATTTACTAAAATATAATTAGAGATATTTAGCATATATTTATGATATATGTATTTACCTTTAACTAACATAAAAAAAGAGAAGCAACAGATATATAAAATTTTGATACTACAATAATAAATAGTCGGAAAATTTTTTTCAAATTCTTTATTTATTTTCAATCATATTTTTCTTTTTAATTTTTTTATTTATTTTTGATTAAAAAGATCATACTTTGTAATAATATATACGTATTATGTACATATGAAGGTGGATTTTTAAGTTATCATATATCATTCAAATATCACGTGTCCAATGTTTAAAATTGAAACCTAAGTAAAAGTTAACAAAACAAAAGTAAAATTAGGCCAATGGCTTAGTAATACTTATACAAATATAAGTTTATTGAATTAATTTCTTAAGTAAATAGTATTTTCTTAAATGTCTTTAAAATTAATTTTCCCACTGTTTTCTTATTTTTGCAGCTCTAATCAATGTTTATTGTTTATTAGTAGAAAAATAATTGATTTTGATGCGATTACTATTCATCTCTATACATATGCATATGAAGCTCACTAGATCGTACTTAGAATAATTACATAAAGTGAAGCAAACTAAAATCAAAACAATAATTTCATTGTTATTAAATAATAATAAAAATTGCTGCGGGTCGTCTAATTTAAACATCGATAAGCTATTGTAACGAAATAAATAAAAATAATAAACGAATGTCAATCAGTCAGTAAAAATGTATTATATATAGTCCTGAATATAAAATTGAACTAATAAGGTTTTTAGATAAAATACACGTACAGTAGTCATATAAAAATATACATAGACAAATCAACAACATAAGATCATTTATCTGAGTGCGAATATTTGCCTGCCTACAATATTGTTTAATTTATTTTTACTTGCACTGAGATAAAAATATTGTTTTTTTTTTTTTTGTTTGCAATACAAAACACAGTTCAACTTAAACGCCCTCAAATCGTTGGTAATGTTAAAGTTACAAGTTACCCGCTTATATTCGAATTAAATAAGTTTTTTTTTTTTTGAAACGTACAAACAAAGGAAAAGGAACATTTTGAACACACACAGCCATTATAACTACCACTCTACTGATAACACCACAACTGAAGTCAACGCATTTTTGAAACAGTTACAATTGAAATATCAACGAATAAAGAAGATTCTGCTCTCACTGAGGCCGGGATTTAATAATATAGCTTATTAATATCTGTAAATTTATTTTAAACTAGACTAGGACAATATGAGCGACGATAATTTACCTATAGTAGAAAATGAACAACAAACTACAACTATCCGCCGTGGACCACCCGATAATGAACTGGATCCCCCTCCAACGGGCTGTGGCGCCTCTGTTTGCTGTAATCCCTCAAGTGGACTTCATCGTTTTCTTGCTTTAATTTTTATGTGTCTATTGGGTTTTGGTAAGTTTTTTTTATTTGTTTATATAGGTATAAATATAAATGTTTAAATGATTAAGTTGTTTTTTTTTATTATTTTATTTTGCAAACACGTGATAAGAATTGTGGTAATTTTAATTTTTAAATTATGTATTAAATGAAGCATTTAATTTTTTTGGGATCATAAATAATATTAATCGTCTTTGGATTGTACAAACATATATGTAGGGCGTGTGAATCAATTTAAACGGTCATTCTTATCATTTTTTATTAAACAAATCATTATTTGATTTTTATATGCTGCTTTGAATCTTCTAAAGCAGTTCATAAAAACTGTTAAAATTTGTTTTATTGATAATGCCTCAGCAAAAAAGATCTTGGTTTCCAGATAATAAAAAAAAAAATAATAAATAATTTTGAATAATAACAGTAGAGAAAATAAAATGCTTTTATGCATTCACATAATATGTTTCACATATATATGTATAATATATTTCATTTTAGTTGGTTTTAAATATGAAAAAAAAAAAAAACAAGAGCAGAATGGAAATTTATATAATGATTGCGTTTAAACAAAATTATAGCCGGGTTCACACTCAGCAATTTTTCTTGCCGCAATTCTGAGTTTATTGAAAAGAAAGGAGAAGTCAGAATTGCGGCAAGAAAAATTGCTGTGTGTGAACCCCGACTATGGTACAACTTGATATTTATTTATTTTTTTTTTCTATTTTGAATTCCTAAGATCTTAAGAGGTAGTTTTATTTTATAGGTGCAATAGTTTTATTTCATAATTCTGATAGTTGTTCAAAATTAAAAAGAAAAAATTGGACCAAAGAAAAAATCTTACTTTAAATAAAATCTAATTACAAAAATATGTAAAAATCTTACTTACAAAAATATTTAATAAAAAATTTAATTAAAAACTGATTTTAATAAAATTTTTTATATTCCTTAGTATGTTATAAAACGAATAGGAAATAAACTTTTTAAAATAAAAAAATAAAACTACGGTTATCTTTATAATTATGTGGAAATAAAATTTTGTTATTAGTTTTTCAATTTAAAATTTTCCTTAAGAAGTTCGAAAACAAAGAAAAAAAATATTTTTTTAAAATAAATAAACTAACGTTCGTTTTATAATTATATACTTATATTTTAATTAACTCCTGCGCTCCTTACGCGAGTTTTTTAACTTTAATGGATTGCGAGTGTATTCCACTAAATAATTATTAAATTATCTTTGCGTTTAGGTTCCTACTTTTGTTACGATAATCCCGGCGCATTGCAAGAAGTCTTCAAAAAAGACTTAAACATCACCACAACTGAATTTACTCTTATATATTCCATTTATTCTTGGCCCAATGTAGTCCTATGTTTTGTGGGTGGATTTCTTATCGATCGTGTTTTTGGCATTCGTTTGGGTACGATTATATACTTGTTTATACTTTTAATTGGCCAACTACTTTTTGCATCTGGTGGTATATTGGGTACTTTTTGGATTATGATTGTGGGTCGTTTTATATTCGGTATTGGTGCTGAATCGTTGGCTGTGGCCCAGAATAATTATGCCGTTTTATGGTTTAAGGGCAAAGAGTTGAATATGGTGTTTGGTTTACAATTGTCGGTGGCCCGTTTTGGTAGTACAGTGAATTTTTGGGTAATGCAGCCCATCTATAATTATGTTACGAAATATTATCCTGATCATAGGGCTATTGGTGTGGTATTGCTGCTTGCAGCTGGTACATGTGTCATGTCATTGATATGTGCCCTTATTTTGGGTGAGTGAAAAGAGGATAATTATAAAGTAATATATTTTATGATTTCTAAAAATTTTTATTGAAGGCTGGATGGATAAAAGAGCAGAACGTATTCTACAGCGCAATAACAATCCCACCGGAGAAATTGCCAAACTAAGTGATATTATCACTTTTAAGGTGACTTTTTGGATGGTGTCAGTGATTTGTGTAGCTTACTACGTGGCCATATTCCCCTTTATTGCTTTGGGAAAGTAAGTTTTTTATAATCAGACACCTATTTTTTAATAGTATATATATAAATAACTTTCACCGTTTCAGATCATTCTTCATGGAAAAATTTCATTTTAGTCCTGATGATGCCAACACTGTTAATTCTATTGTGTATTTAATTTCTGCAGTAGCATCTCCACTGTTTGGCTTTGTTATCGATAAGACAGGTCGTAATGTTTCATGGATTTGTGCAGCAACATTGTCAACAATTGGAGCACATGCTCTGCTGGCATTCACTATGTTGAATCCCTATGTTGGTATGGTGTTGATGGGTCTATCCTACTCTATGTTAGCGGCCAGTCTTTGGCCCTTGGTAGCCTTAATTATACCCGAATATCAATTGGGCACTGCTTACGGATTGTAAGTTTTTAATATTATTATTATTATTATTATTATTATTATTATTATTATTTTATTACAATAAATATTATTTTATTCAACATCCAGCTGTCAATCTGTGCAAAATCTTGGTTTAGCTGTCATAACAATTTTGGCTGGCATAATTGTTGACCATAGTAACGGTGATCATACCTGGGTGGAATTATTCTTCTTAGGCTGGTTGACAAGTACGATTCTTAAATATTAAAATATTAATGATACAAAACGTTTTCATTTTATATTCCAAATTTTTATTTTATTACAGTTGCTTTAATAGCCACTTGTGTGATATTTGTATATGATCGCAAAACTAAAGGAAATCTTAATATGTCACCAGCTCAACGTACGGAATATAATAATGCAATGTATGTAGAATTCTAATTTTAAACAGAGTAAAAACGTATTGTATTGTAAAAGTTCTCACATCAAAATTATTCACACATTTTACATTTTTGCCTTGTCCTTCTTGGTCCGTTGTAAAGATTATGTACATATATCAATATACGTATGTACATATTAATGTGCAGCATTGTTAAATAACAATGCTGCAGTATTCCTCAGTAGAATATATTTTAAATTATGTACATACATACATATCTTATTATATTTAGAAAAAATACAACTTTAAATTTTAATATATTCTTTTCTATGTATGTTTAATTTTATTCGTGTTTTATCTTTAGTGCTGCCGCTAGATTAATGAATGCAGGCGATGGTGTAAATAATGATGAATATGCCAGCGATCAGGAGCCATTGTTAAACAATTAAATAAATATAATTAATACGAACTCATTTGTTACTAACACCATTGTAAATTTAACTGCTAAGGAACTACCATTAGGTGAAAAAATTGTAAAAACCAAATTTAACATATCAGTTCTTAGCTTAATATAATGTGTTATTTAATACTATTTTTATTTTTTATTTTTTTTTAACATGTTTCCCTTTTCTTTTTATTACTTTACAACAAAAGACACTTTATTTTTAATATTGTTTTTTTTTATTAAGTTTAAGTTTTTAAGCGAAAGAGAAACAAAATATTTTTTTACTTTTAATAATACTTTCTTTCTGTTTCCAACAGCCATTAAAATAAACATAAAACTTGTTAGTTAAATAATTAAAATAATATAAAATATTGCATTAGGTACTAAGAAATTTTGTATTAAATTTGAAATCCTAACATCCCAGCAGTTTACTTGGTGGCGATTAACCCGCATTTAGAGAGTAAGATTCATTGGTGTATAGTCACTTACCGCTCTCCATCGGTCACCATTGTGCGTATTTTAAAGTTACACTTATAGTGGCTTTTATTGGTCACCATTGACTGCAGAGATATTATATGAGTATCTCTACATATGTACGTACTCATAAATAATTTTAAATACATACATAAAAAAGCAAAATTTGTTATAAAATATATTAAAATAATCAATATCATTTTATATACATACAAACATATTATAATTATATTGTTGTGGCTTTAAATGTTTTACAATTATTATGAATTTGAAATTATAATTATAATAAACAAATTAATGAACTCTCAATGTAAAGAAAATAAAAGAACATACAAAACTATTAAGTATAATACAACACCTACATAAATAGAAATTATTAAATTTGTCGTATGCATATTGTGATCGTTTTAACGAAAAGAATAATAATAAAACTTTATATAGAAAAAATAATAAGTATTTAGAAAAAAAAAAATATATTTAATTATGATTTTTATACCCTTTTTTTTATTTTTTAGTTGTTTTATTAAAAAATTGTGATTATCTAACACCCTCCTTAAATAATACCAATCGACTCAGAGTCACATTTTAAATCGATCTAACGATGTCAGCCGGTTTGGTTTGACGGCTGACTGGCTGGAAGCGCATAAAACCCATACGAGTGTTAGTATAAAGTAGAAACGTCATTATTAAATATAACGGTATTCGGTCTATAATTTACCATAGTTGTCGCCCCAAAGTGCATAAAATCATCTAGATGTTTTATATATTTTATATTTGTATTATATCTGGTAAAAAGTGATAGCCACAGATTTAATGT